>CAAKHC010010919.1:33449-52903 GCA_901007825.1 Macroramphosus scolopax
GAGGGTGTGGGTGTGTGGGGGTGTGTGTGTGAGTGTGTGTGTGTGTGTGTGTGTGTGTGTGTGTGTGTGTGTGTGTGTGTGTGAGAGTGTGCATGCGTGTGTGTGTGTGGAAATGCTTTTTTAATATGAGCAAAAAAAAAACCAAACAAATAAAAACCAGATAAATAATCAGAAACTATTTGCAGGGCTGTTATGTGGTTTAAAGTTCAAGTTGCCCGAGTACAGAGGAAGTAGAACGGAACCGTACTGTGTTTCCACCAGCTGGAGCCTCGTCTTCATCTGAGAGTGAAGGTGCCACACACACACGTTAACGAAGGAGTGGCAGCACAGGAAATGACAGCAGGCGACACACACACACACACACATACACACACACACATACACACTCACACACCTCACCTGCCTCATTAAAATCCTGTTTCCCCTGTCTGACAGTCACTTCACTGGAGTGACAGACAAGGTGCAGCTGTGACAAAGATGCATATTCTGAAATAGAACTGTACATTTTGTCTGTTATAATCGTTTCTCCACAACATGTTGCAGCGCACTTTTTTCCTTCAAGCATTTTTATACAGCATTTGCATTTCTCTACATAAGTAACAGTTACATGACACACAGCCAATAAATGGTCCTGTGCTTTAACGGCTTTGTGTTACTTTCTGCTGCTGAATGACATCAAGTCTTTGACAGGTCAGCTTCAGTCATGCGACACTGACTCACGACAGCGTTGTTATGAGTGCTTGTTACTGGAGCATTCAAGTATTTAAATACTTGACTTATCAGGTTTCTGGTTCATTAACTTACGTGATCTGCCTCATGGCACTTTAAACTTTTGTCAAACCTGCTGTTTGTCGCAGTTTGTTGTTATAGGATTAGTGTTTGACATGAATCTCAAATATTAATGTACAGTACATATACACTGTTAATGTACAAGTACTTTTTTTCTCCTTAATGTTGATGGTGTTTCCCATTTATTCATTTTTAAATTACCATCACTGAGCTTCCAATTTTGTAGTTTTCAGATACTGAAATAGTCTCGTACTCTGTGTGTGAATAACAGGACATAATATTTCACAGGACATTTTATTAGAAGCGGATAATTTGAGCAAACTATAACAACTATAAGGCCGACAAAGGTCTTTAAAAGTTGATTTGTATTTCATAAACCAGTAGCACTGGACTGGTTGTCACGGTGGACGATTAGGACACAATGCATTACTCTGGGCAACTGATGAATTTAGGGAGAATATACGCCTGGTAGACAGATCAGTGACCTCCCTGTGACTTTGGACTGCAGAATAAAGATTTCTTCCTAACTTTACCCTCCTCTGCATTGACTGTGGGAAACAATCTGTCATTCCATCAGACTCAGGCATTCCTCTGAGAGCAGATACACATCACTAACAGGTTTCTCCTCACAAAGACGAGTTCAAAAAACAACGTTTTTTCCCAAAAGAAAAAGGAAACATTTTGAGAAGAACCTGTTTCGCAAACAAACACTTTAAAGACAAAATCTGCCGTCGTTTCCTTCTACTGAGTAAATACACACTTATAACACAAGAACAAGGAAGACAAACAGAAAAAATACCAAATGTAGTTTGCATCTGTGAAAAATTAATAATAACTGGAAAATTGTTTTTAAATAACCTCAATATCTACTATGATGTTCTATACAGTCAAAGACTGATCCCAACGAGGTCTAAATCACTGTTACATTGCAGGCAGAAGTTGGCCAGCAGGGGGCACCTAAAGAATTAGTGTTGAGCTCCTGTATGGGAAGTGTCAGTGTGGAGCACAGGTAGGTCCTTAAACACAACACAGGACAGATTACATGGATAGATGTGGCTCACTGACACCCTCAACGTTCTCTTTATAGACCAAACAAGTTTCATCACTGCTTCGACCAAGCTTGCAGCCCATTGTGGTTGAGAGTGGAATAAACCAAAGATCAACGTAATCTGCTCTTAAACACACTCTGAGCTTTATGTCGACAGTCTCGGACGTATTACGTCTTCACAGGTGAGGAAGGTCTGAGTCACATCCCTCAATCATGTCTTCTTCTCTTCAGGTAGAACAACACATGATCATTTTAAATTTCAAACATCTAATATTTCTATATTATATAGAAATCATCAATTGTGGAACAATAATGGCAATTATGAACTTTGCCTTACATGTAACAAAGGTTGGAGACGAGAGACTAATAAAGTGAAAGTTAAAGTAAATAACTAACCATTATTTCTCAAACAAGCTGTCTATGTGTTAAAAAAAAATGTTGCAATTGCACCTAACAACCAGGGTGCATGAAATAAATACAGCTGGAGAGCGTCTGAAGTAGCGCCAGGAGACACTGTTGCAGAATATCCAGCGGCTTCAAAGAGCATCACAAGTTGTTTGTTCTTTCTACATTTTTCTTTTGATCAATGTTTCACGAGGTCTGAAAAGAGGTAACGGTGCAAATTAGAGCTAAGTGGAGAAAAACCGAGTGCCAAAAGGTCTCAGGATCACTTCTTTAATTCTGTCTGAGGTAATGAACGGTATTTTCAGTCAGATTGGAAAGGCAAAGCTCAGAATGTGTTTGCTACACGCAGTCATTGTCCTGAGGCAAACTGCAGAGGAGTCGAAGTCTCAGCAAGGTGCAGGAAGTTCAGGAGGATTTAGAGAAGATGCTTTATTGTTCGTGACACAATGAACCGCTCCGGCATGCAGCACAGACCTGTACTGTCTGGAGCCAGTGAGGCCTTGCAAAGGAAATGTTGTGACATTGTAAAAGTTGCCAGAGGAGCTTATGGGGAGGATATAATGGCAACGTTCACCCAAATGAAAGGATGATCTTTACTCCTCACCACAATGACGGAATGAGTGTAAATCACCCTGTGAGAAGATGTTCAGCTATTGTGTGATGCTTTATAAGGATGATGGAAAAGGCTCGAGAGCAAAGATGTTTGTCTCATTTCATTTCATTTCATATCAGACGTCTGCTTCCTCCACACCTTCGTTGATCTGGTCCTAGATTAACTACGTAAGACACAAAGTTTGTGTTGCTTGTCAAGTCATGTCACAAACTAGCCACAGAATGGAAATTGATGAATAAGCGGCATTATTTCTAACGATAGTGGATTATTCTAAACTCTGAAACCTTTGTAGTCACGGCTGGATGGTGTGTCCGTCACACTGGTGGAGGTAATAACTCCATTCCCTCTGTCCAGACGAAGCAGTCATAGCTTTAACTTTATTTAACCATGAAGAAAAATAAAACTTCATTGGTGGCATTTCTCAGATTTTCATCATTTACAGCCAATATCATTTACAAATATACAAAACTTTACTCTCAATTGAACCATTTTCTACT
Source organism: Macroramphosus scolopax (assembly GCA_901007825.1). Taxonomy (NCBI): domain Eukaryota; kingdom Metazoa; phylum Chordata; class Actinopteri; order Syngnathiformes; family Centriscidae; genus Macroramphosus; species Macroramphosus scolopax. The sequence goes on from CAAKHC010010919.1 coordinate 36,802, forward strand.
ATATATTTAACATCCCAATGACAATATAAAGTGTCAATTTTAGTTTGAGCCTTAATCAAAGTCCAAGTAATAATATGACTAGTATAATCATTTATCTTACTATTTCTATAATATACTATTTATAGTAGTCCTTATCTTTATTCAGCTCTGAAGGACATTATATGGGAAGTGTCATGTGAATTGAATTTCTACGGAGTGTGTTTGTAACAAAGGAGTACTGGTGGTACTTTGTTACCTATAATTAGCACATGTATAATTTTTGGTCAAAACACTTACATGCTTTCTTTGTTCTGCATATGTTCGGGCAAAAGAGTCCCAGAGCTCCGAGCACCTGCATTAATAGTTCCAGGAGGGAACCATGTGCTGGAATTGTAGAGGGGGGAGGTCGAGTGGTTGTTACTGGATTGTGTGTGTGGATTGTTCTTGGGAGCTTATGTGTGTTGAGGTGGGGGTGACGGTGTCTGGTTGTTTGTTTGATGTGTTGTGGTTCAGGGAGATGTGGAGTGTGTGTGTGTGGGTGATATTGAGATGGAGAATGTTGTTGAGTTCCCCTTAACATGGTGTGGTCCGGGTTGATTGCCGGACCAGGGGTATAAAAAGCTGCCAGTTCCATTCAGACGGGGCTGTGGGTTGGACCTGGGACGGACGCATGGCTACCGTCCTGGCTCTGAATTTAACATCTGCCTGCCCTGCTTTTTGCAATGTTCTTCTTTTGTAAAATAAAATGCCTTGGCTGCACTGATACCTCGCCTCAAGCCTCTTCAACTGGGAGTTAGGCCGCTAGGTGTGTCAATCCGACAGTGTTCCATGACAAACACATTCAGGCGTTGCAGTTGGTCAGTAACTCAGCATCCAAACAGACTCACTGGACGGTTTTATAAATATAAACTGCGGCCAGATGTCTTTGTTTTAGTGATCTTGCAGTCTTGTAAATAAGCTCAATAACCATGATGGCAAAATGTAATAAAGAAAACAAACAGTAGACAATGCATCTCCTCCCCTCCTGAAGCTGCAGTTTCTCATGTTTTTCTCTCACTGGTTTGCTTGTGTGGTTGCAGAGTGAAAGCCACCACAGTGGCAGAGAGGCCCAGAATAGCCGAGGGTGGGGAAGGCCAGAGGACTTGCATGTGGGCTGCTGAGCTGTGCACACTGTAGTGTCTCTCAACCATCCGCGGGCCTGTGGAATGGAGGCTGCTTCCTCATGCATGCCAGTGGTCAGAGGGCCTACACACCCTCAACTATTTCTGTCTTCTTCTCTCGCTCTTTTTCATTTTCTCATTCTCTCCCTCTGTTTCACACACAGCTGCCTTTAAGCCTTTATAAAAAAAATATTTGTAAATTCAATGGAGGTTTGCAGCTAGAGAAAAAGGATACTAGAAAATATCTAGTTAACTATTCCTATTGAGCATGCTGAAAATGTCAAATACATATTTTATTCTATTCCTATATTTCCATTATTCATATTCTATAAATGATCATGAGCTTAATGAATGTTTATGACCTTTTAATTTCATGTGCTGTCTATTTTGAACCATGTCTCATTTCCTGCAGTACAATATTGGTGACATAAACCTATTTTTCCCCCGTTGCAAACTCCTCTTGGGGATGCTGAAATGTAAATGGGGGAACTGATAGCGGCAACGATTTAGGTGACTGATGCATTTCTCGGATAAAATTAAATAAATATAAGCATGACAGGAAAAAGGATAAACACACCCCGTGGGGTTGTTAATCACAGCGTCAGTCATCAGACTGAAATGCACTTTTAACGATAACACTGACATTCCTGGGGTGTTACCGCTGATCACACAATCATGTTGAGCTGGTTGAGTCAATGACTAATGAGCGTTCCGCTACCTCGATGCCGGGCTGTATAATCTCAGATAAATTTGAAACATTCCCTTTGTTTGGTATCCGAATGTGTCAGTAAAGTGCACTGCTGGGAAATATAAATTCAAAACAATGTAATAACCAGGGAATTCCTCTGCTGCACAGAGTTGTATTGTTTTAGGGAGGCCTTAAGATAACATTTCTTTCTCTCCATCCTTCTTTGCTGACTTAAATGTGCACTCACACAATGGACCATATGAGTGAAATATGGCCTGTTTGTCCAGATACATTCCAGGCACCTGGTGAAGCACAAACACACTGCAGGCACTCACGGCAGAAGAATTTATCCACCGAACACTGTATAAAGATTTACCACTCATATGCTTTCACTCCCTTTATCTCCCCCTTTCTCTCCCGCAATTTCTGCTCTGTAGCAGCCTGGAAACATGCCAGCTACTGTATTTCTCTATGTATTGTGTACATGACACTCTGCAGAGGCCCACCTTTTACTGTTAGGTGACCTAAGTTCTTCACGCTGTCAAACCCAACACATTTCTACTTCTTTGCCATCCATCCCCAACAATACGTCACGTCTCTTTTTCTGACACTTTCTCAATATGCGCTGACCACTGATCGACAGCTAGCCTGGCTCCAAAACACAAAGAGATAAGCAGGCCCAGATGGGGCATGTCGGATGTGTCTGCCCACATGATTTAGCCCCGAGTCTTGACGACAACAGCGCCATGCGGCCCCCCCTCCAGCCCCCCACGCCATGCCAAATACACACCACATGGGAGATGTGTAGATCCCTGTTTGATCTGCCCTCTGGGGGAATCAGGATATCCAGACGGAGCGGTGAGCTGCTCTGTCCTCAACCTTTGTACACCTACTACAGACAGAGAGGTTGACAGAGTTCACTCTGCTGTGCATAAAATATACAGCTGCTGATTCTGCCACAGGAAAGAGCTGATGGGCTGATCCCGGCCTTCCATCTCATCATCTTACAGTTGTGTGTTCTACCTACGACCCCGCTGCCCGGTAAGGTCGGCAGGCTGCATTACATTCTGCTGCGGTAGGATGACAAATGGCAGATAATCTTGCCACGGAAGGTGAGTGATGGTGCAGTAATAGCAGCAGATATTATCTGGAGACTTATTTCTGTCTGAGCAAGTCAGATGGAAGTTTGGGAGATTATGGTGACATTTTTCTTTGTTTTAAACTACAGTACAATAAAACATAAATGTCTGAGACAGGGTACACACAAATGTCATACATTTAAATGTCTGCATAATTTACACAAATCAAAATATTACCAGTTAATCTATTGTAGAATCTTGTTCATATTATGAATAGATTTGAGCAACCTGTCGGCTTATATCACTTCATTTCAATCTTATTAGCTCTGTAATTTTTCAGAAACATTGACTCCTCCAGTACCTTTCTGCTTAACCGAAGCTCAATGAGTTCAGGCTTAACATACATGATGGTCAACAGTGATGTATTCATTGCTTTAGTGGGACATCTTGCAGGTGCACAGTGGACCAAAATAACTTATTCAAGCATAAGTACGCCTACTTGTCAAAAAAGTTGCTCAGTCAGACGTTGAATGTGTGTCAGTGTCACCAGGTTTTCATTACCTAAATCTTTAATCCAGCATAATGAATGCTTCCAGGCAACATTAGATCATGACCTCAGTCAAACTCTGAAACTACTAATTAGTCAACTGGAGGGATTTTTAAAGAGGCCTTCGTCAGCTGATTATCATCTGGGCTTCCAGTCAAGTAGCTCTTTGATGGTCACTGTGTTGACGCCACACACGGTTTGTGTACAAGCGATCCTTCCTTTCACATGATCAGCTCTATTGTGGCCTCTCGCTTCCACGGTCTTTTGCACACGCTCAGTTTCACTGCACACGCGTGGTGTCTCAGTGCTTCTGTACACGCTCACTGGGTCTGAATAGAGTAAAGGCTGAAGTATCCCTGGTATTTGTCCAGCCACTGCAGCACCTCCCTCTGCCTTTGGCACACACTGGAGTTTCTGCCATTATTAGAGGCCTCCACACATTTCTTTGTCCGCTAACGCTGCTAATGACTCTGACTCTGTTTGTGTTGAGTATGATACTGTCCCTGCTATGTATTGATGTTACATAAAGTATAGAGTCACCTTGTGGGCTTGAACAGCAGCGGGGAGGGCTGTCAGGGTCTGACGAGGTGTCAGGTTAAACAACCTGCAATGTTCTTCACCCGGGTCGACAGGTTAGGACAGGCCACCACCATCATACCTCCATCAGCTTTCAAACCAGTGTCGGCTGCACCTTCCAGTCAAGGCAGAGGTAGTTTGGGTGTATTCAAATGTCCTGGCTCAAATCTTCTCGTTCCTTTCTGCCTTTTCATGCTCAACACTGTTTTGCAACCAATCATAATATGCTGTCTGCCTCTTTAAAGGGACAATTAACTCCCAGAAATCCTCAAGAATGTGTTTGTACTTTTCAAATAACACAATTAAACGTTTGTCGAAGAAGTACGAATGCAATCAGCGTAGGCGGTTGGAACCCTCCGACGCTTCTAATAAACTGAGCGTTTGGAGATAATCTCACCAGATGTTACGAAGCACGTGGCTGTTGCTGTTAATGAAGAGACCAATGCCTCGATCTGAAGCTGGTGAAAAGAAGCCAACAGACTCACTCTGATGATATCCAGTGCCGCAACACACTCCCGGATATCATAAATATTGATTCATGTCGTTGTCATCATTGGTTTGGATGAATAGAATCAAATATATCTCTGTCGGTACCTCACTGCTCTCTGTACTGATGCCCCCAGGAGCAACAAAGTGCTTTTTAAAATAAATAAAAAACATTTTCTTTCCCCCCTGGAATGTTATTTTCTGACCAAACAGATAAGATTTTCATAAATCCAACTAATGTGACACGTGAATTCCCAGTGGACATCCAAGTAGGCATGAAAGAAAAACAGGAAGTAATCATTTGATCAGATTGGAATCAACACGACAACAATGTGTTGGAGTCGGGGTCACTCCCCTCCCAGGATGTCAGGCGATGGTCATCCAAAACACACCAGGTTCGAAACCAAAACTGAGCCGCTATTCACTCTGTATCACTCTATCTCCTCTTCCCCGTGTGACCAGTCAATTAAACTTCACTGTCTAGCTGCTTGCTGGATAATTACATCCAAACATCAGTTTACTGACATTATCTCCTCCAAACAGAATAACATTACATAACCCCTGCTGTGAACATTCTCCACATTCCGACATGGCGTTTCAAGAGCCTGAAAAACATTTCTCACCAAAGCTCTAGCCAAAGGATAATCAATCTGCTAAGGACATCATATGCACGGTACGCTTTATCTGAAGATCTCCACCAGCACATTATCTATGACTACTGTGGGGATAAAAACCCCACTTCCACCTAAAGATGTTATCATGTTGTCTCCGGCCGCTCTCAGTTTGATTTGCTGGTTTTATACTGCGCTCACGCCTCTATGATATGGGCGTAGGCAGCCGTCCAATTCTCATGGACAAGCTCTTTAGTTTTGGTCGGAGCAGGATGTAGGCTGGTGGAAATGGACGACCACAAGTTGATTGCAATAGGGTGGCCTGTGGCACAGCTTCTGGAATTCAAGTGGGAGGACTCGCTCCGTACCGAATGAAGTATCACTTGATCTCTTTCCAAGGATGTTTGCCAGACATTGACACACTAGCGTGTATGTGGTCCGATGGTCTAATTGTAGAGGGGAGTTTGTCTCTGCAGGGTTAAGAAAAAAAAAAACTCCTGTATACTCTTCCACTATCATCAAACTGAGATGTTTAATGCATTCCAAGAGTTATTCTGTGATGAGATGTTACATTAAATTACTTTTGGTAGTATATTTTCCGCCTGTTTCCATACTCCAGAGCACATGCCTCACTTCACTGCAATTGTGGTTTGTACATGGAGATCACATTGGTGTTTGGGGCCGAGCAGTAATGATAGCAAACAATGAGTGAGTGTTTTTCCCATTAACAAAATAAAATAGTCATGTAACTTTCTGTAATTGCAGCATGACCTTTGGTGAACTGCATTCTGGTCTATTGAGGCTGTGTGTCTTTTGTGAGGACTTTTCTCTGTTTGACTATTTAAAGTTGTATTTGTGATTGCTTTGTTTACCAAGAAGCAGCAGCATAAAACCTACATTGATTTATCAGACATGGGTTAGCTAGCTGAATTTTTAGCAAGTCACAACATTGTCTTCCCCCACAAATCCAGTCCCAAGTTAAAACAGTGTCCCAAGCAAGCCACAAGTGTGAAACTTTGAGCTCTAATATGTTCTTTTATGAAAGTAAGGCTGTTTCAAAACCTCAAAGTTAGGAAAATGTAACGTTAGCCGACTACTTAGCTTAGCAGTAGCTCGCTAACTAGCATCTTTAGCCCAATGACTCCCCGATGAATGTACAGCCTCAATTAAAGTTAGAAGTTGTTCCGTCCCATCTGTGATTTACATTTACATATTGCAGGTTTTTGTTGTTAATCACACGGTAGACTTTGCATACAAAAGTAATAATTTGCCGGAAGCATGAGCCCAGTTCCTCTATTGAATGCTGCATTTAGCATCATGTGTCCACACAACCTCTCACTGCTTCACGACTTGATTGGCGGCTGATGATCCAAAGTGGAAATGTAATCGGGGAAATTCATTTGATTCAGTGAACACTGAATCCTGACATCATTTTTTAAGATTTTGGCTTCTGGTGACTATCAAGTCTTTCAGGTCACAAGGCTCAACTCCAAGTCGAGTCACAAACGTTGACCTCTTCCTGTCCTTGTCATTGAACTAAAGTTTGTAGAGTTCTTTCATTTGCTATGACAGACACCAGACCTGAGGTGCTTACTCTGGTGATCTCACACACGCAAAACATTTTGGGATGCAGCCACAGAGCAAGGTGGTATTTAGACTACCCACAATCCCCTCCTCCGCTCTGCTCGGCTGTGCATCTCCCGCACTCAGAACCTACGCCAGTGCCCTCAGCGTCGCATCCATCCCTGTGTTGCCTGGAGGGCTGAGCACATTGTGAAATATTTACTGTCAAAACAAGAACATATGAGCACAAGAAGACCTACGGAGAAAAGAATGTAAATGGAGCAGTTATAGACAAATCTGTCAACTTGTGGCGTCCAGTCTGGAGCTGCTTACAATGTGTACATGTTGACAAATGCCACAAACCCCCCTCCCGAGAGTGGTAGGGAGGACTTGTGCTGTTATTGCTGCATGTATCTTTATTATTTTAAAGTTGTTGCCTGTGGAAACCGACCTTTTCATTTCCCCTCTCGGACTTCTTTATTTATGATCGTTTACAAGTTGCCATTAATCTGTGTCCCGACTTGGCCCAGAAAATAGCTGCTACAGTCATGATTGTAATCATTATAGCACCCGCAATATATTTTTCCACATCCTCCCTCCATCTCTCCGAGTCCGCCATATGATAGATGGAAAACACGACATAAAGACTGAAAGCCAGCAGCAGAAAACTATTACTTTGTGTTTCGGGTCTTGTATTCCTCACCTCACCCACTCGGCCTCCCTCAGACAGCAAGTGATAATGATGTAGCTTACTCCATAATGGGTGTGAACACATGTGTCGTAGCAGCTGGAGAAGGAAGGGTGGAGAGATGAGTCAAGATGTGTGAGTGAGGCGTTAAATTGAGATCAAAAGTGAATCTGTGAGGCACCCCAGGAGTTACGACAAGAGGTAAGAAAGAGGTACATTTTGTATGTAAAGCGATTATATGTGCTGTTTTTCCTCGGTTCCTTCACTCCGCTAGAGTTGAACAGGCTTGTTTACCTGACCTGAGACGTGGGTGTGTACGTTGGGGGAGACGTGACCTCAGTGGAACAGTTTAGACAGGACACCAAACACACGGCGCTCTTGTTGAACGAGCAAAGCAAACCAGGACGAATTTGTCTAGAAATGGAATAAAATGTAAGTTTAATTTCTACCAAAACAAGACTTGTCATTGACAAACAAAAAACGGGATGACAAGTATATTCTTGGCAGACAAAATACACAGTACAGTAGTTTATTATGCTCCTTGAACAGAGGAAAAACACTGTACATGTAACCAAGGAAACGGAAAAAACTCAAATATAAAATATACGTCCTCCTCCTCTATAAATTGCATCTTGCCAACTTGTCTCTGGGTAAAATTTACACCTGCAGATTTTGTGGCTTGTTTTTAAAAGTGAGACATGTACAACAATAACTCAATCAAGTCCCTGAAATAATGATTCATAAAACCATGATATACCACTTGGAACTGCGCTCTCAGAGGGGACATGTCTTACAGAAGTTATCACTGACTGAGTCCCATTTCTCCACTGCTGAGCAATTCATGTTTGCGGGGGAATTAATTACAGTTTCCTTCTCGAGCTGGAACCCGAGAGTTTCCTCAGTTTAACGGTCGTTCTAAATGTGAAGAAAGCGCCGTATGTTTTGCTTAGAGATCATGTGCGAGCCGTACGAACGGTGATGACATCACCCCAGGGCGACGTGAAAACACTAAGCTGAAAGGGCTTCATTCACACTGGCTGTTTAACTGGTGCCAAATAACGCCTGTGTATGTTAAGCAAAGCATGTCCCAGCAACTGTCCACAAACAGACACAACCCCGCATTCATCTCAGTGTAAGAGTTCGCAGGGCACTATATTTGGCTGCTTATTATAGCGTTGCATCCATCAAATTAAATAGAACTTAAGACGAATGAGCTACCCACACCAGATGTGTCGGGCATGAGGAGAGGGAATGGGTGGTGTTTGCAGAAGGATGTGCTTCATATGCCAGACAAGGCAGGATAATTGTTAAAGTACTATCTGTCTTGTGAGGACATGCAGTCACCCCTTCTCCTAACCACAGTCTTCAGACAAGCATCCTTACACCAACATATATCTTCTTTCCCCGGCTTTTGAAAGTGATTGACACATACCTCTCCAGTGCTTTTCCCAACCTCTTTTGGGGGGGATCTAGACGGCGAGGTGTGACATCACTGCTGAGCTGCACTGGTTACCAAGGTGATGAGATTTTTTTTTTCTGTTCTTGAATAGAACCACAATAAAGTGGGATGCACAGGCAAGGCTCAGCATGTCCTTGACTTGAGGGCATCAGGTTAGAACCTCAAAGACATGCCTCTTGTCTCTGTCTGTGTATTTAATCATAAGAACCAAAGATTCCCAGTGAGGATGTCTGCTGCAGCCACACATGTGCTGTCCATAAGCTCATTCGTAAATGTCCTCTGCATTTGCTGCAGTGCTGCAGTATTCTGCGGTAATGTGTCCAATCACATTGTCGCATAAGCCTGCAGCAGCTTTTTGAGATTAAAGTAATGTGCACGACACAATGACAGAATATAAAAGGATTTGAAAGGAAAAGGGAAATGTAGTTTAGGGAAATAGTGTCGGTGAATGTATGTGTGTGCCAGACAGAATAAAGAGCAGAGGTTCCACAGAGACCAGCCGACTGTCTGTATCTGCTAATTGTCCAGAAGAATTCTTATCAGATGCAGGCAGTTGCAAAGTCAGACAGGGTGAGGCAGAGAGAGCGATCACACATACTGCCTGTGCATGTTCTAAAGGGCTGTTATAGAGCTACAGCCAGACATCCCATGAGGCATGTACCGTCCACTGCACTGGAAGTTATACGGATCCTCAGATACCACCAATAAACACACCAAAGATCTGCTAAAAAAATCAGAGCCCTTTGGTATGAGAGAGGACAGACATGCACAGGTGCTGCTAGAGAGAGAGAGAGAGAGGGAATGAGAAGAGAGAGACAGAGAGAGGAGGGGAGGGGGGGGGTGTTGTAGGAGGAGATTTGACTTACTTCAGAGGAGAATAGGAGCCGGAGAGCAATTCGAAAACAGCTGTCCGGCAGACGTCCCAATCGACAGAAGTGCAGCCCCCAGGCAGAGACGGGAGGCAGGGCAGTGTCAACAAGCCATAGGAGCAGCTCAGCAGCCACTGAACACACACTTCCATCAACCTGGAGCTGCTGCGAGCAGGAGAGCACCGAGATACCTTGGGAGAATCTATAGATACATGTGAGGTGAGTAGGAGCAGGAACGTTTGCTGTCTCACACTCTGCTGGTATGTGATCTGAATTGGTGGATTGGATAATGTTGCTGCAGTGTGCCTGTTGAGAGTGTGAAAGGGTTTTTTTTTTTACCTTATTTTCAGTCTTAGCACATCTGCGGGGCACAGTGAGAGATTTCTTGGTAAAACATGTGAACGCATGCAGGTCTCGCAGACGCTCTCACACATGTAACGCAAGAGTTGAACTGCAAAGTGCAACATGATATGCTCCCAGCTCTCCAACAGAGACATTTTTAGTTCAGCTACACATCTAAGGCATGTTCCTCTTAAATTCCGAGCTGCCTTTATCACTCGGCGGGAGCAGATTTTGATTTTTGTATCCAAAATGGGGGCGAAAGGACTTTTCTTTTAACAATTATGTGAGGTTGTTAGTGTCCTGTTTCATGTTCTTTGATTTGGCTTCCCGCTCATCGATGCCAAGGATAATGCTGGCAAGTACCGACCATGCTTGCGGGTGGCAGAAGGGGAGAGAGAAAGAAAGATAAATAGTCCACCCTGCCATTTGTTGTAGTCCCGGTACTGACACCAGGGCCCTTGATTCTAAGGGCTTTGCCTGTAATTGTGTTTTTTTCTCACTCTATTCTGTAAGGCTACCATTTACCCACTGTGGTATGTGCAGGCACACCCGAAACAGAGGGTCTTTCTGCTATTCCAAGACATGACAGAAGTCAAGGCCAAGGTTAGATGTTGAGCAGTATTTGGAAACTTCCACTGAGTTGCCTTGTAAACTACAGTTCACATAGAGAAGAAGAAGTTTGTCTCCTACACGTTGATTATGTTACGCTGACCACAAGTACTACAGAAGTGCAGGATAGCGTGCTATTTTTTCAACAGCGGTAAGAGGAAATGTCAGCACAGTAATTCCATCACAGGAGGAATATTTAGTAGATGGGGAAGTCATTTACAGGTCATATTTAGAACAGCTTACATCCATACATCCCTCATCGCCAGCTTTGGCGCTGATTTGTACGGCGAGGCATCGTGAAACTGCAGCAGTTGTAGTGGGGTTACACTGCTTCTAAGAATACACTGACCCATTTACGCCACACGTGACTTTTAAAGTGCCTGAAAATACCCAGACAAATGACGAGCCATTAGTTTTAATTACCAGATACCAATCACATATTTATATGCCCCCAATCTTTCATCACCACGCTCCTTATGCTGACCCTGCACTTATAACTAACCCCCTGAGCACAGCCTGATGAGGCAAAGCTCCATTTTTAAAGAGGCTGGAGTGGCTCCAGATCACTTCATGCCCAGACAGATAGCTGTTGCTGACCCAATGACACAGTGGATTTATCTGGCAGCCCCGATCGTTACTGGATGGCTGCTCAGGCATGCAGTTTTGAGGGAAGGTGCCATCAGATATCCACTTCCCTGAAGGTGTAAATGAAACCCGTGACCACATTCTGCGGTGGCGTCGCCGCCCGTCTTGGACTGATCAACACATGCCAGTCTGCCGCCCTTTGGACAATTTTCAAGAGAAGGGCGCAAATCTTGGCTGCGAGCTACACCAGAATACACCTGTTCAAGTATCAACAGCCTGCAGACATAAATGGATGCGTTAGGTCAGCAGGCCATAAAGGTTCATGCTGGCATAGCTAGTTGTTGTAATTGAGTAATTTCCTCTTGAGCCGGAACAAGCTACACTAACATTGCTACGACACTTCTGTGCATACATGAATCAATACCAATTCAGATAACCTTCATGCAGGCGTTCGCTGTGTCAGGCAGCAGCCAGGACTAACATGAGGATATTGTTTTCTTCATACTTTGCTGGTGGCCACTGGAATTCCTCTAATGTTTGCCATGTAAGTCAGACTGAGCCTCAAGCAGGATGGCTGATGTGAGAGTCAGAGCTTCAGGCTTTCAACAAACCAGCTGACTGTTCACAGGCCACAAATGTTGACCTTTGGTAGAATACACAGCATATCTCCCCTGTGAGAGTTGCAAGAGTTGTGTTGCTCATCTGCAGGAGGATTTCCTTTACGCTCTGTCCAAAGTATTGATCCCATCTGTTGATAATGCTTGGGATGTGTGTTTTTCCTGCCACTGGAGAGCAGGAGGTCCGACCCCGGCTGGGCAATGTTATAATTTCATCAGGGCGACCAATAATCAATAACTGTGTTTGATAGTTTTTGACCTCCGAATCCTGGAGAAGCTTTGAAGAAGTTAACGTAGATAAAGATATCCAGCCCACGGGAAGAAGCTTTTCGCTTGTTGGTGCATTTTTTTCACTTCCTGTTCAAGTACAAATCTCCCACTGCGCTCCCTGCACATCAACCGGAAAGGTCAGAAAGGACTCGGAAGCTGCATAAGCTGCAAAAAAAAACTTAACCGGTTGGGGAAGAGAAATTGGAAAAACGGAATGAGAGAATGTTCAAACTAAACAAGAGAAGGGTTTTGCTCTCCCCACTTCCCTTCGTTAAACACTGCACTCCGTTCCCTTTCCCTTTCTCTTCGTCACTATTAGCAAACAAACATTCTCCCCTTGGCACACATGGTGCGCATTCACACCGCTATCTCCCACGAGCGCAGGCACCTTGCACCAGCACTCAAACACACAAAACACTCGGAGCACGGCGTTGCCATTCGACACACTCGCACATGTTTTGCATCCTTCGGTGTTTGTCATGAGTATATATAGCCCCCGTAGTGCTTGTTGGGTGACAGGTTTATTTGTGTCGTAATGGCATTTCGCAAGGTGAAAAAAAATCTCATCTTTTACTTTACATCCGCAGTTTTAGCTCGTAGGAGAAGGAGACAAGTAAAACACAAGAATCCATGTTGAAATGGATGTCAGTGGTTTCCAGTTGCAGCAAGTGTCTTCCTCTCTGGCTCCACACTAATGTGCCTGCTGAATAAACATAGACTACTTAAAGTGTCTCTGATAAGGCTGATGCGGTGCGTCTCTATAGGGTCGGTTACAGCAGGAATGTGGATGCTCTCTCAGTTAAACACTGCTTTTTGTGTTTTGTTTTTTGTGGTGGACTTGACCGCCCAGGCACTTCTTAGCAGGGGTGCGCACTGTCAGATGGTCACTGCTGACAGACCTCTCATAAGTAAATATGTCTATAAATGGGCAAGCTCTCTCTTCACTCGTGCCCCCCACACATGCAGACACCCACATGCACACGCACACACACACGCTGTCAACTCCCTTCCTCCACTGACTGTTTTCTCTTTGCTTGCTATATCGGTCAAACCAGTTCTCTCCTCTTTTTACTGGGTTTATCCGACTCTAAGCTGGCTGCCGACGTGGTGATACTTTCTGTTCAGTTTGCAGTGCGGTAGCTTCGAGACGGCAGCATGCAATCAGGCACCTTTCATGAACCCCCCCCTTAATAATGTTAACCCTCCCTGATGTATTTTGCAACCTCAGGCCTTGTGAAACTTGGAGCCAATCTTCATCTCATCAAAGCCAAATCAATCAACAATCTGCATTACCTTACTTTCTTATAATCCACTTGCCCTTTAATCCCTCGTTCTATCTCTCTCGCACAATCCTCCTAAACCCCTTAAACCCCTTTCCTCCCCTCTTTCTCCCCTCGTGCCCATTTCTGTCTATCTTGTGCGTGTCTGAGCAGTAGCTCTTTATTAAACCACGCTGCCCTGCACTGATCCTACTCGAGTTCCCCTTTACTTCTCCTTCAATCTGCAGTCCAGCTGTTCCACATTAACACATCCAGAGTTGTGTTGGCCAAACGGGGCTCATGTGTAGGAGCTCGGAATCGAGCAGCAGCCTCAGATCAAGGCGTCATCCTCCTCTGTTCTGGCTCCTAAACTGACCAGATGCAAGAAGAGCATGAAGATGTTTTGCTTTTATTTCCTCACAGAATCCCGTGTTTACTTCTAGGACTTTTGTTGTGACCTGATTTCTTTGTCTGGATAGCAGGACAGGCCTTTTGTAGGAGTAACGACACACATGCAATGAACTGTCCCGGAATTTGTTCGGTGCTGTGTTCATGTTTTAGAAAGAATGCTGACAGTCTCTCTCATTGTCTTTGATTTCAGGAAAGTGCCGACTAGACACCACAAGTCCTGCTTGGAATCCTTTTTCCTGATCGATGTGCAGTTGCTGAAATAACTTTTGGAGTCCTGCATGCCTGGTGTATTACCGAGAATGTAATTCGAGCCTCTCCCCCGGGAACTGTAACGTCCATACCGTATAGAGCACATCCGACTGTTCTATCCTGCATATCTACAGTTACAGCCATGCCAGCAAAAGCACCCATATACCTGAAGCCCGCCAATAATAAGAAGGGGAAAAAATGTCGCCTGAGAGATATTTTGTCCCCCGACATGATCAGTCCACCACTCGGGGATTTTCGGCACACCATTCACATTGGCAGAGGCGGGGAGAGAGATGCCTTTGGAGACATGTCCTTCCTCCAGGGGAAGTACGAGCTCCTGCCAGGGAAGGGAGATGTCCAACATCAGTACGGCATCCCGAGCGAGTTTCTGCGGGCAAACAGTACTGGTGATGCCTCCTTCGCTGAGACCCCCTCTCCTGTTCTCAAGAATGCCATTTCGCTCCCAACCATCGGTGGCTGCCAGGCACTTACGCTTCCCATGCTCTCGTCCACCGTCTTCTCAATACCCCCGGATCCCCTGGAGGACATAGTGCGGCCTACATCTGCTGCGAAACCTGACAGCGTCGAGGAGGTGGAGATCCTGCAGATTGATACTTTGCTCTGCTCAATGGACGTCTTTAGCAGCAAGCCTTCATCTCCCTCTTCAGCCTTCCAGTCGAAGCCTGACGTCCTTCTGGATCTCCTGGGGACCGCAGAAAAGCCCACCAGCAAAGCAGTTGCCAAGGCGAACAAACTAAACAAAAGTGAAACCAGGATTGAAAAGCCATCAAGTTATTATATCAACGGCCCCAGCAGCACCATCTACAAAGCTAACGGGAGCCTGAACAGCAACACGAGCAGCGACAGCTTTGACAGTTTCAGTGACTTCAAGACCAAGAACTGCAACGGCGGCAGTCGGCTCAACGGTAACGGCAACTGCAACGGTTACGGACACTTTAACAATGACATTAATCTGGAATTCAAGCAGGAACTCTCCAAGTGCAATAGAGAGTGGGTCGACCGGGACAGTGGGGTGGAAGAGGGCCGCATCTGTGATTTTGAGTTTGAGTTTTCCAAAGAGAAGAGCACATCACAGGATTCCCTCACCCAGATCACGGGGTCACTGCTCTCCCTTGAACTTGATCTGGGCCCTTCCATCCTGGATGATGTGCTCAACATAATGGATAAGCCCGCAGCGAAGAGCAGGCCTTGAGCTGCAGTGAGGCCCCGAGAGGAGAAAGGGAATTATTTAAGTAAAGCCATGAGGAGAGTAAAGACTCCGAACGCAGTCGAAGTGGTGTCGGGATGTCGTTGCGATGGAAATGAGCTACAATAGACAGAGCTGCTTATGTTTTTACTGTCAAAACATATAACTATTCTAGCTTCTATGGAGTGTTGTTTCATTTGTTTTCCTCGCCATGCTAGCACCATGTTGAAAATGCACGTGAGTTACAGCTAAACACAGCAGGTGTGCCTTTCATTTCACCTTTCTGTACATATGCAACATGACAGGTTGTGTTTTTTATGTCGACTCCCACGAAATATTCAAAGACAGGGTGGAGGTCTTTTGCTTTTTCTACACAGACATGGATACCTGTTGCATTTTGTGACTTTTAGCGGGTTTAACAAAGCACTACTTTGTTTGTCATATTATTCATTTGCTACTTCAAACAGCAGTTCACTATGCATATTTGTGTTTTTTTAAAATTCTAACACAAATAAATGAATTTTTGTCCAATTCTGCCCACTTTCTTGCAGGGAATGAGAGCACGCACACACACACAATTTGAGAGGGTAACTAGAGCGAGTCAGAAAAGCTCTGCTAAAAGAGGAGAAGAACGCGGGAAGGAGGAGACGGACAAGATACCGAGGAAAGAAAGCACAACAGATTGACAGCAAGAAGGATAGAATGGATTTATTTTCTCGCCTCTGGCATTCCTTACATTCTGCCTGCTGGCCCTGCAGTGGGAGCACTGGTGGGCCTTCATCTGCCCAACTAGGCGCCTGCTCCGTTTGTTTGCGTGTGGCTGGGACAGGCAGAGGGGGGGGGGGGGG
>CAAKHC010010922.1:4286-18680 GCA_901007825.1 Macroramphosus scolopax
CCGTCCAACGAGTGTCTGGATCATCAGCGGCCGGCAGCCATGCAGCAGTGCAAGAGCAAATGTGACCCCAGTCTGCCGATCAGTACAGACAACCCTGAAGGTCAGAGGTCAAAGTCTCATACTTCCAGTCAAAGCAGTATGTGGCAATCGTATTTTATATTGCATTCTTTAAGTTGTCATGTTAGTTTAATGATTTACTGATAACTTTCAATTCAGTTAAATTATCTTGAATTAAGATATAGTAAAATAACATTTTATATAATGATATTAATGTTTCGATATCGAACGTGGCTTCTTTAATTTAACATTTGAACTCCACTGCAACAGAGGATTGTGGGTAACCAGGATGCAGGGTTACCCCCAAACACAACGCAAGCACTGATGTGGAAACATAACCGTGTAATGCAGTAAGTAATTTATGTTTTCTATCCGTCTCCCCTGCAGAGTGCAAAGATGTGAACACTGTGGCCTACTGCCCCCTGGTGCTGAGGTTCAAGTTCTGCAGCCGGCCATATTTTAGACAAATGTGCTGCAAGACCTGCCAGGGACACTGACCAGGACACCTTTGACCTCACAGCATCCATCCTCGGGTCCTGTATACACACAGATACAAAAATACAAACACACACACACACACCCACACACACAGTAAAGCCTGAAACCCTCCGACTGAGCCTTCCGACAGCAACCTGTGAGACCTATCTGGGATGCTGTCAGACAACCGGAGGTCCCGTAACTGTTCAAAGGGACCCTTTTCCAGCCAGAACCCAGAGGAGACGCCTCTCCAGGCCGAGCTGGGCCAGAGCAGCCTGAGCTGAGTTCTACATTCCACTGGAGGGAGGCTGCTGAAACCTGTGAAGACAGAGAGAGAAAGAGAGGAACTTTCTTCCATTCTCTTCTGGGACGAACCTATTATCAACACCTCTTGTTTTCTCTCTCTGTCTCCCTTAACTATCCCTCTGTTGTAACATTGGTGCTATTATATTCCTCTTTGGCCGCAGGACTGGTCGCAGTACTCGTTGAGTTCCACTTGTTTCTGCTTGAGTGACCTAAAAGTTTAGCCTGATATATTTTGTTCAGTTAGGAATTTTTTAAAAGAAAATCCACTTTGTAAAGAAAACGATCCTCCAGACTTCTTCGCCCATGAGAAGAAATATCTTATATTATGAAATGAAAGATTTGTCTCTATGTTATCTGATAGTTGTTACTTGACCTCATTGTTTTTACGCTATTTTCCATATCGACGTATTCATCTGTCCTCGCTGTTCTCCTGAAGTATAAGCAGAGTTCGATTTGCACAAAGTGTCAGCAGTCACAGGACCTTTTATGTATTTGTGTTTGCTTTGACGTGATTTTAATTGATGTCTCTTTACCCGATGCAGTGAACCTGCCATAGTCTTGCCATTTTGCTGGATGTTGTCACCTCTACAATAAAACAGCTTAAAGGGATCATTTGTAAGGGCGCTAACGAGCTATCACCGGACCGTCAAGCCTCGATACCGCTTTGTTTCATAATAGGCCACTGAGTCACTGCACCAGAGGGCGGAGTTAACTGACTCTCTCTCTCCGTATCTCGCCCGAGGTGGCAGATTACATGTCCGTGCTGTAGCAGTGCGAGCCGACAGCTTCCCAGACCAGCCACACTGTGAAGGAAACTCATTTCATCCCGAGCTAATTGTCACTCCCCGGCTCATGCTAAGGAAGTTAGCATTTCCTTGTTTCTTACGAAATGGGTGAACGACCCAACTTTCTGGTGACACGTTGCCCCCTTTAGATCGGTGTCGAACATTGTTCAGATCGGCTGCAATTCGTATCTTTAACGCTGCTCGGGACGCACTGAGACGCTGCCTTTGTAATAGTGATCCACGTCAGTGCATATTGTTTGTTTTAGTCTTTCCACATAGAACCACTGACTTGACAGAGCATGTTACTAAAGCAGTGGGTGTAAACTCAGAGCGCAGTGAGTCACGGCGAGTCCAGCAGGAACACGACCTTTGACCTCACGGCATCGCCACATTGATTCACCCATCCTTAGCATATCTCGTTCTTTATTCTCTTTCTTAATCTGATGATTCAACAGGGTGTAGGGCACGCACATCCACAGGAAACTTGACAGCTTCATTCAGGGTTGTGGGATTTTGGTTGTAGAGTGTTTGAAATTACAGAAATCTATAAAACATAAATCAGCTGCTCTGTGTAAAGAACGTGGAAATCATTACATCAAATATTTATCAATGCACAGACGTTTGGCGCGAGATAATCCCAGAATGGATCTCTAGATTCTTTCCATGCTGCTGAAGGTGATTCATCAGCTCCCCTAACGACTGCGCAACAAATCGGTGTACAACTTGTTCCATTGAACGGTTTTGCGACACATTTCTAAAGTGTCGCTTCAGCAGAGTATTTTTGGAAACGCTGCTCAGACAGATGTCATCATCATCATGTCTGAGCGCGTCTATGAGACGTCCACCGTGCTCTGAAGTCTGCAGTGATCTCACAAATATTCACATTGACAGCAGCCCTGAGAAACACTCGTCATCGTCACGTCGTTTCATTGTGATAAACAGAAAGCTACGTCTTCATCAGCGGCAATATTCCTTCTTCCTGTGGTGCTTTAATTTGGAACGGTGCTATAAGTTCACTTTTGTACTCGTCATGTCTTAGATATGTATATATAACAGTTGTGGCTTCATTATTTAGAAATCCCTCTGCTTTCACACCCGAAACAACAATCTTGAGGCCTCAATGTGCAGCTGCTCCGGGTCTCGTTCACACACACACACACCTTTTAGGATCAATAAAGCTAATTCAGGGTTGTCTTTTCATGCTTAGTGTCCCCCCCAAAAAACTCCTCGGCTATCCCATAGACACCATGAGAAGCCAACAGATCATGATTGCCCCCTGGTGGATGATTCCAGTATAGGTGGTAAATCCTGCCCCATCCATGTTAGCGTAGTGGACTTGGACCAAACTAAAAAATGTAATGAATTGTTTCTAAAGATGTTTTTGGTTGTATTGGATAGTTGTCACCACACTGATGCATGGTGAAATGTTAATTTCTGCTATTTGAGTCTATAAAAAGAGGTTGTGAGGTCATGATTGACCGCTACAAAGAAGGAAGTACTGGTGGTTTTGGAATTTTTGGCATCTCTCAGAATTCTTATACATAAGAAATCTGAGAGGGGGGTAATGTCATCTGTTTATAACCTAAGTGATGAGCTGCAATGAACTGATCCCTTGTGATTGAGCCTTGATGCCACAGCTCCTTTCCACGATCACCGTACAGACTCCAGCTCAACATAGGAACCTTTGTGTCCGACAATATTTTGGCTTCATTTTGTACAGTGTCAGGAAATGGAGGCGCTCAGTCCAGATTATATACAGTCTATGGGTCGGCCTCACTAATCCATCAATGTGCATTATTTAATTAACAATGTGTTGTACAGCTCAGCTCCGTCCTGTAATTATTCGGTTTGAATAACATTTTCAAATTTTTCATTTGCACATACAGTTTGACAATCAATGTGTCCAGGGGTTTCTGAAGACGTGTCAGAGGTTACGTCTTGTTTCTGTGTCTCAAAGGCATCTTGTTCTCTCATGTCAACTATCTGTATCTACCTGGGCCACTCGTTGGGGTTCCCGCTCAGTGGTGAACTCTGACTCGTACATGCGAGGGACAGTACTGGCGATTATTGTGTTCACATGCTAATTATAACATGACATGTACTGTATGTTGTTCAACACTATAGGAAATGAATCCATGTACATCTTTTTGAAAAGGAAATATTAAACTGATTAAACATGGTGCAATGTTGAAATTATATGTGAGTTGGTCATTTGAGCTTCCTGCCCTCACATGTGGTGGATGTTTACTGACGTCACCGCGACCACACATCCTGCTTCCTAAAGCTTCAACCTCATGAGACGAAGTAGGTCATCGATGATGATCATCTATTTCTACGTTTATCAGCAAGAACTTTGAATCTTCTCCATCTACCATTTCCAAGGTTCTTGTTCCTCAAATAAGTAAGTTGTTAGAGGCCAGCTGATGTATCTAGTATAAAAAACAGATTACAGGAAGTCTAAAAAAACATCAACTTCAACTCATGAATCCGTTTCCGACCTTCACACCAGGTTACAAAGTCATTTAAAGTGTGACATCCTCTCTGAAGTTTATTGTGCAGGTACTTGAAGGTGTCATCACCCTGCACACACAGAGTCCTCTAGCAGGGTGTACACGCCAACGGTGGGAGCCTGCACATCATCTGCTTTTTGAAGCAGCCGCCTCTCTGAGAGCCGAAGCACAACGTCGAGTAACCACAGCCGGGGTGGAGCTGCCGGCTCACAACTGAAACTGTCATTTGGCAACAGATTAACGATAATTATCACTCTGTAGTATTTGTTGCCATCAGCACTTGTCTGGTGTTTGCAGGATGAATTGGACTGACTAATTGTGCCGTGCGCCTTCGGATCTGCTGACACAAACACAGTCAGGTCATTATCTCATCTCAATCTTTCATGACGTCCAATCTGACAGAAATACAGAAGTAGCAGCTTAAAGTTTGTGTGGCAAATGTGTGCAATGATGTGTGTGTGTGTGTGTGTGTGTGTGTGTGTGTGTGTGTGTGTGTGTGTGTGTGTTATCTTCAAGCAGTTCTTGTTTCACACACTGCATCGGTGGGAGGATGAGGAACAAGGTTTGAACGGTGCATTGGATGTCTTGTAGGTCGCTGGCTGCTGTCGGCCCCGGCTGCCCTCGCTGTGTGATGGCAATCTGAGGAGGTCAACCTGCGGATTTGTTTATGACACACGCTCGTTGGACGGTGGACACCTGAGGCAGGACCAGGAAGGAGAGGCCCACTGGAACGATGGTACCGTACCACACCTTTATTATCTGTCGCGCCTCGACACGGCTGTAACATGTGAATCCGTTTGCATCCTGTGCTGGAGTTTTCTCCTTCACATAGATCAAAGGGATGTTTGCACCCAGTTCATCAGCTCAGGAAAAAAAAGTGCCTTAATGGCAGCTGCAGTTTCACAGTCAGTTTCCTCTTTTGCTTGACAAGCCTTTACATTGTCATTCATCATGCTAGCTGAAGGCTGATTATACCTGATTTGTGAACAAATTGTGGGCAAGAATTTGTATTTGGACTTGGAGAGTCCGAAAAAAAAAAAATATAATAATAATATAGAATACAGAAAATGAAGTGTTCACGCTAAAACAAAATGAATTGTCTTTAAATGAACCTTGAAGGGATGAAGAAGCTTTGGCATAACATAAGTGTGCAAAACGGCATTGTAGTGTGTTTTGTGCTACAAGAGCGAGCTGAAAGACAACCAGTATCATGTGCAAAGTTTAGAGGGTTTCACAAGAGGCGGCGATGGAGGGTGAGAGGGGGAAGTGGATGACACGAGAGGCCTGTTGTTTCTGTCACAACACTTCCTCCCCACACTCAGAATGGTCTTCACGCATCGTCACACAGTCCGCACAAAGGAGGTAATTGTCATAATGAACCCCGAGAGTTTCTATGTCCTTAACGTATCTACATACAGTGAAACAAGGGTTAGGACATCATAACTGTGCCAATAAATGATGTGGTTAAGATGTAAACTGTGACAGTGCTTCAGGAACAATATTAAAAATACTTAATTAACTATAATCTTTTCAAAATAAGAGTTTCCAGTGTGATGGGAGAGGTGGCTCTATAATCAACCTCAATATGTTTAACTTGCTGGTATTGAAGTGACAGAAGCAGAGTCCAGGATGGGCGGTAGGTATTCCTGGAGGCAGGTTGCACCCCTGTGACAGGGTTTCGGTTGTGATGTGGTAAGGTGGCATGTCAGACTTGTGCCAAAGCCACAATCCAACAGAGATGACTGTCATTGTCTTGTTGGCTGTACAGAAATGTCTCACTACTGTTTGTCTCATGTGTTTGTCTCATTTAACAGTGATTAGATTTCAGTGATTAGTCTTTGGATTAACCTTTAGATCTTTTCTAAAAGCAGAGACAAACACTATCCAGTCATTGCATTGATTTAATTCTTCAAGCATTGGAAACTAAAAGACATCTTTGTCTACTGCAGCGATTGTTCCAACTGCAGTTATTTTCTTTTGAAAAACAAAGATGAACATAACAGATAACGCAACATGAGCACGAATATAAAAATGTGCTGTTGCTTCCCTAAAAATGTTCAAATTTAAACTCACCGCATCTGAAACCAGCTTCCTGTGACTAATGTACACTGTAGCAACTGGTGCTGTCTTTCATAGATAGATTGAGTTTGAATCCATATCAAGGGTCGAACCTCACAAGCAGTCATTTCACAGCAATAAATATTTATTTATTTATTTATTTATTTATTTATTTATTTATTTATTTATTTATTTATTTATTTATTTATTTATTTATTTATTTATTTATTTTCGGAAAGGTTCCAGAGTAACAGGAGACATTATAAAACTATTTACTCACTCTGAGTCAGATTCTTGGAAAGTTGTAATACTTCAATAAATCCTAAATTCACCACCATCTATCTCTGCCTCCTCCGCCTCTCTCTCCCTCTGCCGTGTGACTCAGGCGAAGTACCACTGGCAGAGTCAGAATGTGAAGCAGAGCGGCGTGGACGACATGGTCCTGCTGTCCAAGATCACCGAGGACGCCATCGTGGAAAACCTCAAGAAAAGATACATGGACGACTACATCTTTGCATCCTTCAGGCTCTGCTTGTTTGTTAGGGAACATTGCTGACAGAGTTGTTGAATGTTCAGGCTGTATGTTCATTAACATCACCAGAAATATGGTGTTTACTGTTCCATGACACTCCTTAACTGCGCTGCACAGACCTACATCGGCCCCGTGTTGATCTCCGTTAACCCCTTCAAACAGATGCCCTATTTCACAGACAGAGAGATCGAACTCTACCAAGGAGCCGTGAGTAGACGCCTCCTGAATCGTATCACCTGTCTTCTGTGCTGAGGTTCATTCCTTCACCCGAGCTGATGGAGGTCCACTTTCTTTCTGCAGGCCCAGTACGAGAACCCTCCTCACATCTACGCCCTGTCTGACAACATGTACAGAAACATGATGATTGATGGGGAGAATCAGTGTGTCATCATTAGGTGATCAGCACCCCCAACACACTTCTCTTCAGATTGTAATTCGTGTCTGTCTTGAATTATTTTGTCATGCCTCATGTCTGGTTTGTTGTGTTAGTGGTGAAAGTGGAGCTGGAAAGACGGTGGCGGCCAAATACATCATGGGATACATTTCCAAAGTATCTGGAGGAGGATCAAAAGTTCAGGTGGAGACAGTCAGTGTGTGTGTGCGTGTGCGTGTGCGTGTGCGTGTGCGTGTGTGTGTGTGTGTGTGTGTATTGCTGCAGTTTTTCTGACCGTGTCATTGTGTTGCAGCACGTTAAAGACATCATCCTGCAGTCGAATCCTCTGCTCGAAGCCTTCGGTAACGCCAAGACCGTCCGCAACAACAACTCTAGTCGCTTCGTGAGTTTTGACAAATCCTATGACCATCGAATGTAATGTCAGATGGGAAGATAACATTATTTAGGATTTTACATCCACAGATATGATAAAGATTAACTGGTGACTGTACAAAAGGGTATAACTGGATACACATCAGATATTAGGTCAATATAAATACTGGGTTTTTCATCTTTCATTAGGGGTCTTCCTGCTCTAAGTTCTCACCGATAAACCACCTCAACATGCATTGTGGTTAATGTGCAGCACTTATTTCCTGTCACTTCTCGGTTTACACAGACACAGACATGAAAGTGAGGTGTTAAATCTAAAATCTGCTCCACTGATAAGCAAAGTTTAACTTGGGTCAATGTCAGAAATGTAATAATCCTGTTTATCATTGAGGTGACGTACTGCAGTGTTTTATCTCTACTCATGTTTGTGTTTGGACAGTAGATGTGTTATATTGTGCGGACTTCCTCTGATTTCCTTGTACTTTCCACCATTTACGTCGCCCAGATTGGCAAGATTTACCTACTTATTACCTCTTTATCACCTGTTTGGTGTCCATCAGGGGAAATACTTCGAGATTCAGTTCAGCAGAGGCGGAGAGCCGGACGGAGGGAAAATATCAAACTTTCTGCTAGAGAAGTCGAGGGTGGTGAGCCAGAATGAGAGCGAGAGGAACTTCCACATTTACTACCAGGTCTGTCGGGCGACTTGCACAATCAGATGAACTGACTGAGTTGTCACGGCACACTAAATGTCACAAAAACATATTTTACATTTATGATCCAATTTTAACTGTTTGCTTCCACCCACTGACTGTGGCCAACCTGTGCTGTCCTCCAGCTGATAGAGGGCGCTAGCGCACAGCAGAAGGAGGGTCTGGGCATCATGACCCCTGACTACTACTACTACCTCAACCAGTCAGGCACATACAAGGTGGATGGAACCAACGACAGCAAAGACTTCCAGGAGACGATGGTAAATACCCTCTGAGGGTTCACATATTACTGGGATATATTGATTACTGGGATTAAATAGAATCTTTCTTATGAATTACAAGTTGTACCTTTGTCTTGTGTTCTCCAGGAAGCCATGCAGGTAATTGGGATCCCAGGTGACATCCAGGCACAGGTGACGCAGATTGTTGCAGGCATCCTCCACCTGGGAAACATCAGCTTCATAGAGGCAGGAAACTACGGGCAGGTGGAGAGTGTGGACTGTGAGAGACGCACACACATGCACACACACAAACAGCCTGATGCACCTGCACGTTTAAAGATGCATGCTTGTACACGCACATGGATTCATCTGCGCATGCTTGCGCGCACACATTAGCACCTGGAATATATAATTATCCTTTCTTTGCCCTGAGGGAGGAGAGAAAATTAGAGCTCACCACGACAAAATTGGATATCTGCGCAAATTAGTCCTTGTTTATCTTCTGCCTGGCTTGTTGCCTGGCGACTCCTTTCTCAGCAGATAATTGGTGTTTACATCCAGGCAGGTGTAAAGCCGGCGTTACCTGGAAGAAAAACACTTATGATGTGCCTTTTTGCACCTTTATTACACGACAAAATTAGTTGGAAATAATTTTTACAAATTTAATTTAAATACATTTTTTAGCAAAATGTGTGTTTTTAAACATTGAAAAAAGTGAGTTCGCCAAACTGCATTTATCAATACGACTAATATAACGAAAGGGTGCAGTACATTAACACCAACTTATTCATACAGAAACAAAATTGCACGTAAAGTGGTATTAACAGAGAAGACGCTGTGGGGCTACGTCAGCTACCTGGCTCGTCAGCTTCCCTACAAATCGTACCTTTAATGCCAAACATTTAAATCTTCAATCATTTCTACACTATTAATAAGTTGTTGATTATAAACTCAACTCAACTTTGCTTTGCACCAGTGCTCGCCTTCCCTGCCTATCTGCTGGGCATCGACCCCAACCGTCTGCAGGAGAAGCTCACCAGCCGGAAGATGGATTCAAAGTGGGGAGGGAAGTCTGAGTCCATTAACGTGACCCTGAATCAGGAGCAGGCCACCTACACAAGAGACGCCCTGGCCAAAGCCCTCTATGCACGAGTCTTTGACTACCTGGTGGAGGTAACAACACATTGTATTGTAGTAGCAGAGAAACCCACAGGGATGGCAGGTGTAACACAGTCGTCTTTGATGTTGATTGTTCTGCTCTTCCTCTATCTGCTGCCTCCAGGCCATAAATAAAGCCATCCAAAAACCGCATGAAGAATTCAGCATCGGAGTACTCGACATTTATGGCTTTGAGATATTCAAGGTGAGTGGTCCTGCAGCCTGCATCATATTCACAAGCAGCCACTACAATATGACACATATTGGTGGTACAGGTGGAACAGCCGGCCTTTGTTTTACTGCAGTGATCAACATTGACTGAGTTCCTTTCTCCTTGGCAGAGAAACGGCTTTGAGCAGTTCTGCATCAACTTCGTCAACGAGAAGCTGCAACAGATCTTTATTGAGCTGACTCTGAAGGCTGAGCAGGTAGCGTTGCGTTAGGAAATTCACATTTATGGATCCGGCTTCAGTGAGTTTGTTTGTCTGACTGTTATTAGGGAAACGCCAAAAACATCAAAGCTGAATTTCCTCTAATTTCTTGGAGGTTGGTCCGTCTTCAAACCTTTCCCTTCAGGTGTTTCCCTTCTGTGTCTCCTCTCTCAGGAAGAGTACGTTCAGGAGGGCATCAAGTGGACGCCTATCGAGTACTTCAACAACAAGATTGTCTGTGACCTTATTGAAAACAAGTTGGTAAGCTCATAAGAGTATCAACTCAATCAAGGTGATTTACCTCGGATTAACGTGCTGTTACCGCCTGACATCGATGGTTCTATTGGTCCATGACGTCGATTAACGTCACTGTCTTGCAGTTTTTGTCCACCAGCAAAGATTGTTCCCATTACTAGTTAATCAGATGATTATTTAATGTACTCTAATATTGGTCCTTTTGCAGTGGCGATATGTTTCCCTCAGCTGTTCTGTCCTTTCAGAACCCGCCTGGTATCATGAGTGTGCTGGATGATGTGTGCGCCACCATGCACGCCAAAGGAGAAGGTGCAGATGACGCCCTGCTGCAGAAACTGCAGGCCGCTGTGGGAACGCATGAACATTTCAACAACTGGAACTCTGGCTTCGTTATACATCACTACGCCGGCAAGGTAGAAACCCGGACGTGAAGCAGCTGGTCAAATCAAGTCCTCGAGCAGAAATATAATCGTCTGTTTCGTTCATCCGATGCATGTTTTTCATCTTCAGACTGTTTCATTGCTGCTAACCACTTGTGTCGCCTCAGGTTTCGTACGATATCATCGGCTTCTGTGAGAGAAACCGAGACGTCCTCTTCCCCGACCTCATTGAACTCATGCAACACAGTGAATAGTGAGTCTCCCACGAACATCTGACATTTTGATTGTTTAGCACAAAACGCTGTACAAATTGTTTCGCCTGGATTTGCCACGACAGCGCCTTCATCCGGAGCTTGTTCCCTGAAAACCTCAACACAGATAAGAAAAGCAGGCCGACGACCGCCAGCTCAAAGATCAAGGTGAGAGCAGCTTCGTTATCTTTCACTTGGATGATGCATGACAACGAAGACAGACAGATGTTTCTAGGTCCAAGCATTGATTTTACTCTGATATCACCGACAGCGACAAGCTAATGATCTGGTGAGCACGCTGATGAAGTGCACTCCTCACTACATCCGCTGCATCAAACCCAATGAGACGAAAAGGCCCAAAGACTGGGAGGAGAGCAGGTCAGCATCGGCACCTTGACGCACTCCAACTTCTGGTGAGCGCTTGTTAATGAGGGTCGGTGTTCCGTCTGCTTTCAGGGTGAGGCATCAGGCCGAGTACCTCGGACTGCGAGAAAACATACGTGTGCGGAGGGCTGGTTACGCCTACCGACGATTGTTCAATAAGTTTTTAATGAGGTGAGTTATGAAGACACAAGTTTGGATGCACTCGTTCATTTCACAAAGCCGACAAGCCGACTCCCAGTGTGACTTTTGGTGGATGTGCTTGTTGTTTCCAGGTATGCTATTCTGACTGCAGAGACGTGGCCAGGCTGGAGGGGTCCCGAGCAGCAGGGGGTCCTTCACCTCCTCCGCTCTGTGAACATGGATAACGACCAGTACCAAATGGGACGCACCAAGGTCTTCGTCAAAAACCCTGAATCGGTAAAAAGCAAGATTTCAGTAGCTCTAATGATCGTTAGGACTCATTGCTAGTGAGTTAAAACATGAGAACATCCTTTTGCTCCTCAGCTCTTCCTACTGGAGGAGATGAGGGAGAGGAAGTTCGACACGTTCGCCAGGATCATCCAGAAGGCCTGGAGGAAATTCATCGCCAGGAAGAAGTACGAACAGATGAGAGAGGAGGGTGAGTCACGAACACAAACATCCGTTGAAGGTTCGTCAGTCAGATCGGGGCTCTAACTGTCCGTCCGTCCTTCCGCCTCAGCTTCGGACATCCTTTACAACTCCAAGGAGCGCAGGAAAAACAGCATCAACAGGAACTTCGTTGGCGACTACCTGGGTCTGGAGCAGAGGCCCGAGCTGAGGCAGTTCCTGGCCAAGAGGGAGCGGGTCGATTTCGCCGATTCTGTCAACAAGTTCGACCGCAGATTCAAGGTGAAGCTTTCTGCCTTCGTCCGTCAAAGGAAAAAGAGAAGCAGTTACATTCCGGGAAATCTGCCCCGGGTGAAGTGTGATACAGTTTAAATCGGAAACCGTTTCTAAGCAAAGTGTTGGTGGACTTCACCAGACCACTGCGCCAGAAGACCACAGCAGGCCTCTTCCTCAAAGCCTCCCACACTGCTTCCCCTTTCTGACGTCGCTCACAGTTCTCACTTCTTCTTTTTCTCACAACCCAGGTTATCAAGAGGGACTTGATCTTGACACCGAAGGGCATCTATCTGATCGGACGGGAGAAGGTGAAGAAAGGACCTGAGAAAGGGCAGATCAAGGAGGTGCTGAAACGAAAGCTGGAGTTCTTGAGCATCAGCGGCGTCTCTCTCAGGTATTGAAACATTATCTCAACATGCAACTCTCATAATGTTGATTTACACTTTCTATGATCGCATTAATAAACTGTGCATGTCAATCTTCATCACACACACTGTTGCTTATCCCTCACACTTGACTCGCAGCTTCTTTTAATGCTTATCTGTAAACTATTTTTAGCACTTCAAGTGACTTCATCTGCTTTTGACCTTTCACCTAATTTCCTTCGGCCGTGGTAGAATGTCACGAAGCATATTTATATTCATATTTATCTTCAGTACGAGACAGGATGATTTTTTCATCCTGCACGAGTCCCAGTACGACAGTCTGCTGGAGTCCAACTTCAAGACGGAGTTCCTCAGCCTGCTGTCCAAACGCTACGAGGACGTGACCAAGAGCAAACTGACAATATCCTTCACTGACAGGTAGAAACACACACACACACACACACACACAGCTTTCATTTCACAAGACTCGCACGCCAGAAACACACATTCTCCCCATCCAGACTAGAGTTCCGAGTGAAGAAGGAGGGCTGGGGCGGAGGAGGCTCCAGGGTGGTGGTGTTCCAGAACGGACAAGGGGACCTGGCCCAGCTCTCACCTGGAGGGAAGACTCTCACCATCGCAGTCGGGAACGGGCTGCCCAAGTCCTCCAGTAAGTTTAATACAGCCTTGAAATGATGTGGTAAAAGGAATAAAACATGCCAGTCGAAGAGGAGGACAAATATAAAACATAAGACAACATAGATGATTGTTGTTACTGAACCTTTATTCCATCAGAGCCCAACAGGAGGAGCGTTCAACAGTCTCATGGTGGAGGAAGAAATCACAACGCCAGCAGAGGTGAAGTCACAATACAAACATATACTGTATCTTTATCCAACACCCCCAACCCAGCAGTACATTCCACCATATTTGTAAATGTGATTTATTTTGGGCCCTCAGATTTACTTTTGTTTGTATGTTAAAGTTATTCCACTTCGTGTCTCCTCAGCGCACCAGAATGGAGCTGCTAAGTTTTCCAGAGGCCCCGTTCAATCAGAAATCACATATTCCGCGCCAACCAAACACGGCCGGCCTCCAGACACGGCCCTCCCAAAACTGGGTACCCAGAGGGCGCCAAGACGTCCGTCCCACAACCAGAGCAACCAGGGGAACATGGACTTTCTCAATGTGCCCGACGAGGGCATGTCAGGGTGAGAAGAACTCATGAAGTACAAAGATAGAAGGAAAAGGAATGATCGGACTTTGTGGGCGGAGCTGATCCGTCACAAATGATCATTGTATTCAAGCATGAGTTGTTACAGGGTGGAAGGTGAGTTACAGGTGAGGCCTCCGACTCACTGAGCCCAAACAAGGAGGGAACCTGTTCAACTACCTACCGAAAACCACGAGGACGATGAGAATCTGGGCCACAAATCAATTCATTAACGATTATAGATAGTAAGAATCACATTGATTTGGATTCAAATCAGTCAATTCATCAGATAACCGCTGAATTTAAACCCATTGTCATTGATTAATATCCAATCAACAACTGTGTTATTACCCTCACCAAGTAGGTTTTTGGTGTAATTCCTTGTTTGTCTGTCTCACATCACACGAGACTTGGTGGAGAGGTGGAGCGTGGGTCAAGGAAAATCCCCCTCAATTTTCAAGCGGATTTTTTTCTTCCTTCCAGCTCTTAACAGCGTGAAATGACAGAATCTTAGTAGGTTGAATCGACATCACACCGAGAGTGGGAGAAGGTGTTAAACTGTCCCTCATTATATTAACATTGAGGTTGTAACAGTTTGGGGTTTTTATCAAGTTTGAGAGGCGTCTCTCAGTTCGAGGCTTCCCACTGCTCCAGTGTGAGTGTGTGTG
>CAAKHC010010923.1:2701-30744 GCA_901007825.1 Macroramphosus scolopax
ATTGTACGAGTTTGTTTGTAACCATAGGTGTGAAATATATACTCATATTTGTTTATCTTATATCTATATCCGTAGATCAAAGACATTTATGTCTGCTATCAGGGTGAAGAGGCTGTAACCAGGTTAACAACTGCTTGACAGGAGAACACAAACTCAGTTCTTAAGCCTATATTAGCTCGACTGCAGGAAACAGACTGTAGAGTTCGACTCAGGCTCGGTTACGACTCTATCGGGCAGGTTCTGACAAATAACTGCATCCCGAGCAGCACCCTTATTCACAAACACACAAAGTGAAAATTAAAACAAGTGTTTTCTACTCTGGACCACAGCTCTGATAAAATGAGCTTACTGTCATTCTTCTCTTCATGTCTGGACTCGAAAGATGCAGAGAAACCCCTCCCCACACTGATCAGTTCACATGGCATTCTCACACTCACACACACACAAGAAGTGGGCAAAAAAACCTGCTCGACTTCTCCTGACTTGACTTGCAAGTTCAGTTTATGAGTCAATGGTGTCATAGTGTAACTGTTCTGAGAGGCAGGCTGGAAGATTGCTGCCATGTCCCGAACATGATTTCTCAATAGGATCTATAAATATCACCTGATTATACATAAAGGTAAAAGACTTTTAGACCAAGTGACAGGAGGTAATAACTAGTAAGAGAACTTTTAATAATTTATTACAGTGTCTTTGGTCCCTCTAAGCACACCTAACTGACATCAGCTAAAGTAACAAAGGTATGGAACATCTAATATTTTAGGGGATGCTGCCAGGCACAGAAAACAATACCCAGCAAGCCGGTCTGTGATTCATTCAATCTGTATGTTTCATCAAAACAGTGACTAATGAATCCTTTGAACGCCAGCGGGATATAGGCCAGAAGCAAACATGTGATCTGGTGAACTGAATGTAGAAATGATTCATCTAATGACCCTTAATAAGCTGAGAGCATCCCCGCTGAGGTTTAAGCTGAAGGGCAGGAGGTGAAGATGTTATCTGGGCATCTCTCTTGTATAGAGAAACACAAAAAAGCAAGACTGGACGTGAAAAAACCCTCAGTCCTGTTTAGACACATTAATTGTCAACAGCAGACATGTGACGTTGAACTTGTTACTGAAATGACAAAAGGCCAGCAGAGAAACATGTGCAGAAGTGCTGCGCAGGTCATCTAGCCAATGCTCCTCCAAACATGGGGTGGGGGTGGGGGGTTTGGTCAAGGTCACATTAAGCCAATATTCCAAGGACCCACCCCTCCTTCTCATTGCTGTCAGCCTACGCTGGGCAGGAGGACAAGATACTGAGCTACTGAATAGCTGTGGGGATGATGTCACTGCTGGACTGCTGACAGGGGAACCCTCCCTCAGATTAACCCTAAGTTTATCTGATGAGAAAGCAAACAAGAAACATGACGAACAAACACTGCAAACGATTACATCATGATTGCGAGCGCTGGCATTAACTGGATGGTTGACACTTGAGATGCAATCTGATGACTGGAAGGAAAACACACTGGACACCAGGGAACACCGCCGCTCTTTGGGCTTGTCTCTTTATGAATGAAATCACATATGACGGTAGGAAATGACTGATGACTCTGCATCAGTGCCTGAGAGCGAGTCCATTTCTGGCCTCAGCTGAGCGGCGGAGAATCAACAGAGCTCCCTCAACCGTCTACTGAAAAAAAACACACATTCTGGCTGCTTGTAGAGGCGGAGCAGCTCCTTCCTACTAATTCAAGAAACAAGTGCTGTCTCTTTGGGACTCGAGAGCTGACAATATTTCAAGACATTGTCTCACGGCTGTGGAACTGAGATGCATTCAGTTATCTGCTCTCCATCATTGCGCCATGTCCAGCTGCATTCCGCTGGGGTTGCGTCACTTAAAAAGAAAGGCCTCGTTCATCAGATAGAGGGTCACTGACTCAGGCTAAATTTGCTCCCACTTAAGATAACCATTTACCATGACAACCTCCCTTCCCTCCCCCAACTCACACGTCCCCCCCCCATCTACTTCCTAATGTCAACTGAACCGGCTGGATGGAAAAGCAACAGGAAGACCAACACCATTCCTTCACTTCCTGAATTCACCCGGCCACTCACCTCCAACGACCTCATAAGGCAACTACTGTAACGTGACGTAACGAAGCAGCACCACTGTTGTGGTTAATGCTTTCAAAATTCCATTGTCGTCAAGAAATGCACAGGAGCAGGCCTTCAACGGGGCAACAAGCATTGTAACTGTCGGTGGAATGTGGAATGCAACAATGTCAGCCTCTGGAGGATGAGTCACCTCTGTGTGTGTGTGTGTGCTTGTGTGTGTGTGTGTGTGTGTGTTATAGGTGTTGTTCTGACACAACATCGCCAAAATGACTTACTCAGTGATACTTTTGCAGTAAACCAGTGTCAATGCAAGAAGTTGCTACAGAATAAAAGATCTATTTGTTAGCACCCTGTGGCTGCTGTGTGAGGTGCCTACGCATCAAGAGCAACTAGGGGTTCATGGGTGCTTCCACAGGAGCTGGGGGATCAAACCGGTAACCTTCTGATAACGGGACGACCACTCCTTCTCCTGAGCCATGGACCCCAGTGTGTGAGATTTTACAATGAAGCTTCTTACTACCATTGAGGATGTTCCTCTACACATGTTGCATTTCCAATTCAACCCACTTATTTTTCAAGACTATATCAATGAGGAAGAAAAAATACAAAAGAGAGCCGGAGATACACAGTCAAAGTCCAAAGCACAGATTGACTGATTGATAGAGCTTCATGGTATAAAGTGCTATATAACTGCCATATTGTCAATTTACCAAAAGGTCAAATTTAAATAATTTACTTTAAATGTAGCAGGAACTTGCATGTGCGAGTGGGCGGAGACCCACCCAACCACATGCTTGGATACCAACATGGAACTGATGTTGAAAACCCGTGTCTTTACTGATGAAATACTTTTACAGAAAGTGAGCGTTGTTTGCTGCAGTTACCTGGAAGTTCGTCAGGGTCTTTAACCACAATGTGGGCGTTGAGCTCCTGCAGCTCTTGGTGAAGCTCCTCAACCTTCTTGTTAGATTTTTTCAGCATGTTGTCCACGTAGGCCAGGCTCTTCTTGTCTGTGGTGACCTGAGAGAGAAGAGAGAAGGCTTGACAAAGTTAGGCAATTCATCTAATAATTAAGAATTAAAAGGGGATTTCTACTCATATCATTTGTTACCGGCTCTGGAGATAAAAATAAGATGCAGATAAGATGTGTTTTTGAACATGGAGAGTGAAGGGTTATAAAGGTCATCGTACCTCGACCTAGATTGCTTCAATTTTTTTTTTTTAAATCTCTCCCACAATCAGACAGACAAATTTCATTGAAGCCAAGTGATAAATGGCTGTAAGAAAAAGGGGCCGACTGTTGATTTTCT
The DNA here is from genome assembly GCA_901007825.1 of Macroramphosus scolopax. Taxonomy (NCBI): domain Eukaryota; kingdom Metazoa; phylum Chordata; class Actinopteri; order Syngnathiformes; family Centriscidae; genus Macroramphosus; species Macroramphosus scolopax. The sequence continues at coordinate 6,114 of CAAKHC010010923.1, forward strand.
ACCTGTGGACCAGAACCATGGTATTACCTTGCGCAGGTTCTCTGCACCTTCTTTGATCTTCAGCTCCTTGCGGATCTCGCGGCGAATCTGCTCCTTGATTTCTTCCAGCTTCTGTTGGACCATGGTGTCGGACAGGTCCAGGTTGTGGCCCAGACCCAGCCGCTCCGCCACCAGCTGGCCCATGGAATCCCCCTGTGGGAGGAGGAAAAAGAGGAGACAAGAGAAGAGGGGTGTGGTTTAGAGGGTCGGCAGGGGAGGATGAGGAGGAATACATATACAGTATAAGATTGCATACATATATTTTTGCCGTGAATTGAACTTCCATGGTATGTGTGCAGCTTTATTTAGAACATAGCCACTTCATTCTTACAATGACAAAGGAAATTTGCGGATTGGTGTATTGATCCTGATCATGTAGTGATCAATAATAATTTCCAGCACTGCCACAGCCAGTTTCAACCAAGGACATGTTTCCAATGTGTGCAACCAGAGTCATGACTGAAAAGCACTGAAAGTAGTGGGAAGTATCAAACCTAGGGTTCAGGCCCTCGACACCGGCTGCCAGCCTGAACATACTGAGGTCAACCCAGTGCGGTGGTGTGTTTTGAACCTGAGCTAGACTCTGCACATGGTGTTTTCACTGCTGCTGTCAGTCACCATTGACCTGCACCCTTAAAGCTGCCACCTTAACTAAAGAGGGATTAAGGGTTACTTCCTGAATGGCTTCAGCTTGAAAGGACATCATGAACACTGTGGTGATGTTCCACGAGTTGATCACAGAATACGTCTGGGACGACCTGGCAACTGTGGATAATCTAGTTATTTCCTTTGAATACGAAATTCATCAATCCGAGCTCAATGATAATTTTAAAATTCCTAATTTTTGCGTCTTGATGCTTAACTGGGTCATACGGTTACCATTCTGAAATAATATATGATCCAGTAACTGTAAACATCATTGGTGTAAAGTGCCATCCAACTTATTTCTGTAACTCCAGAAAACACAAGTCGACACATGCATGTGTAAAAGAACTCGCTTCCTTCTGAAAGCTTTTGAAACTGTGCCAAGTGTTAAGAGTGTTTAGATCCACTTATTGATGATTGATTAAAGTTCATGAGTTGAGGAAGAGCACGTCATCACATTGTGACTAGCAGGAGATTTCGCAGCATTCCACCCAGCAGGGTTTGATGTAAAGGAAACTAGTCAAACCAAACAGCAAGATGAGCACATTGAGGCTTAATGCAGTTGGAGACGATATAATGATGAAGAGGGAGAGGATTGTAAAAAATAACTCAACAGTACAAAATCTTTTTCACTCATCTTTTTGCCTTACCGTCACATCATCAGTCTCAGCCAGCTCCATCTCTAGATCAGTTGAACAAACCGATTCACGCATGTTCTGCTGACAAGCTAAACGTTCATCACAAGGACCCCGGTGAAGTTGTGTCGTTTAGAGGGAGCAATGATGCCCTCTGGTCCTCTCCCACAAAGGTTAGGCTACATCATAGCTGGCAGAGGCTCCATCTAAAGCCACCCTCATTCACTCCACGAGTATCCAATTTTCTACAGCATTTTACGCTTTCTCTCTCACACACCCAATACACATCGACTGGGGAAGATAAACTGTCTGAGCAGCGACAGCCAAATCCCTCTTAGCTTCTCCCTCTGTGAGGTCAGAGCAGCCAGAATGGGACCTAATCTCACTCCAGGGAGAGGACTGTGTCTAAAATTAACTCAAGTTAAAAACGTCACACTGGTTGCAGATTATGGCCTCCCCCGGAAAGCAACTAGTGTGATAGAAAAGAGGAGGGCAAGCAAACCCCTGAAACTAAACCACAACAAGCAGACGTGAAGAAGAGCTGCTCAGGTCTCCGTGTGGACGGTGGTGAAATTGAAAGTGCTTTCTCTCAACCAGTGATAACAAAGCTTTTAAAAACAAACAAACACAAGAGTTCATCTGGAATTAACTCAGCAATGCTGTCACCGTCAGAAGCGGACTCTTTGGCCTCTTTCCCTGCTTCAGTTTCACAGAAATCTCGGTTTCCCAAACTCCTCTGCAGTGGGGGTGGGCCAGCTTGTGTGAAACTGAGTACCACCATCAACATTATACAAAATACAAACAGAAGATATTGTTAAACCAAGAAAGTGTTTATTATATTGTGTTAGGTCATAATCATTTAGAATGATCCGGAAACATGCTGCGTCAGTGAAAGGCAAAACTCGACTAACTGGTACCTGGGGAGAACTCGGAAATCCTCTATTATACTTCTGAAAACGTTTATGTAAGGGGGAAGAAAATCATCCCACTTGGTAAGATAAGGGAGCGCCATGCGCTCAGTCACACCCTTGTGAAACCCAACTACTCTCCTCTATAGGTGTGCACTTCAGAGGAAACTATAGTTTGCACATATCCTGGTCTAGAGGATGACTCATAGGTGAGATGGAGGTCACAACTCCTGAAAGAAGAATGGGGGGTGGGGGGGCTCTCCTCTTCAGCTCACTGCCCTGTTTGCACTGTAGCTGTATTTGCCCAACTTGGAAAAGGACAGCATGGGGACACCGAAAAGGGCCTGTTACTGAGCAACAATGCACGGAAATCCACGGAAAGGCCAATCAGATAAGCTGGATATAAATCAGCTACTAGAACCACAAGGTCTGCCTTTTAATTGGAGATCAAACAGAGGAAACTACATTAAAGAAAGAGAGCAGGCACTCAGTCGCAGAATTGGTTTCACCTCTTGTTTTCTCTGTAACTGCTACTACCACAGCTTTTACATGTGCAGCTCTTATCGCTTTTCGAGTGCACTGTCTCGTCAGGGGACTGACTCCACACTGGGAAGTGGAGACGTATTTTGTTCAAAGATGAGAGAAGAAGGAATTGTAAGCAACTGTTTCCACTCGCACTACAATGCAGTTAATGATGGATGGGGGGAACCTGTTGTCAGTGCAGCTCTGCTATTGACTCATACATTATATTACTCTATAAAATGTTCATAGTCCACCACAACTGTACAGACTGCATCTTATACATTTTAGCTACATGCAATAAACTAAGACGCTGATTCATTTGTTTGGACCTAAGAGATGAAAATAAACTGTGAAGTAAAGGCAAATATTCGGTCTGAACATTAAGTGCACGCATGTTAAGTTGCTCTTTAAGCCTGAAAGCTCCAAGTCCAACAACAAGAGCTCCATTCAGACAAAAGGACAATGGAAAAGCGGAGGCCACTATCCGGGATCGCGCTTAAAAAGCCCTTGCCAGTTCTGTGCAACGCCTACCTCAACGTACTACCTGGCTGACACCGGTCCGTCTCACCGCACAGAGGCTACTGGCCACAACCTGATGCTCTTATGAGACCAGACATGACATCAAAGGCTATTAAACGGAGATTTGGCAAATGCAACCCTCACACCACCTTAGACAAATCCAATCCCAAGTCAAACTGTGGTTAATTTAACTAACACAGCCATTTTTAAGCCGGATGGAAACAAAGTATATTCTGCAGTACCTGTTGCACTGCTACTCTCTGGCTCTCCATCAACAGCTATGCTGTTTAAAGGTTACCGCGTAGGTGACTACTTTAGGTCTACTCTTGCTAAACAGAAGGACAACTAACAGTGCAGGTCTAACCGCCCGATAACAAGAGAATCATTTCACTATTTCTTAAGTTCTAATAGAAACATACACAAGCATACTGCCATCACATTTGGGAATACAACATGGGGTTGTTCTTGTTTATCGTTATATACGGTCGAACATCACCAGCAAACAATAATAACAGTTAGATTTGAATTGATTTAAAAAAAACATTAGCTGAAACTGACATGGGAGTATTCACCATATGTTTAAATGGAAGGATGTAGGCTACACGTACAGTCAGCTAATACAGGGACCACAATTTAAAATAAGCTTTGCCTTGTTTTCAGACACAGTGAGTAGGAATTTCAATATGTTAAGTCAAGAGAAACTGTCAGTCACAACACCCCTGGCCTGACAGCACGTCACATCCACCTGTTGTGTCAGTGACAGTCAGCAGTGGCCCTGGAAAACATTACTAGGAAACACTGAAACCAGTAAGTTACTTCTCACTGGTGGCAGCTGTGTTATCAGCTCTAACCACTGTGTTCAAACCTCCCTATGAGAGGCGAATAACAGGCTAATGATAAGCAGTGTTCGGCAAGATTAGATAAAGCTCTGTAGAGATACATGGAAAATAACTTTTGTCAGAAAGACTTATTTCAGGTCTGACGTCACTCAACTGAAACCATATTAATCAGTGAGTCATGGCTGTTCATACACAATAATGGGAGGGAAACAATGCTTAACACACTACCGCCTCAAAACAGGAACATATCTACATGGTTCCATGTAGTTTACTTTTTTTCCCCTCTTATCACTATTAAGTTACATTACAGGTGACATGTGGTCTGTAACCTGTTTGGGTAAACGTTAACATAGTTAAGGAAAACCACTGAACAAATGTACTTTGTACTTTGTTGCAATAACTGATGAATATTTTAAACCTCGAACCCAGCATGGATAAATGACGGGCACAGTTTATCTTTCAGACGTTAAGTCACCCAGGTTAATTCAACGTTAGCTTACAGTCCTGTAACGTAAACTTTCAACTATCCTTTCACTTGACTTAACTTGCGTTGGGACTCTTTACGACAACGGCCGCTAATTTAACGTTAAAATTTGCGGCAGTTTCCGCTCAAATCACTAGTTTGATATTTCAGGATAAGTTAGTTTGGATAATTGTTTCCCAGGCCTCAATCCATGGATTATTCCCAGACTACCCATTAGGTTCTGGTAAAGACTCGTCACTTACATAAAGCTCTGTCGACCCACAACGACCGACCTTCCCTGAAGTAAAACTTTGCTCACTCACCATTGACACTCTGGAGCAAGTTTGCACACTTTTCGCAACAGTTGTCAACTTTTCCTACCTGCACGGAATCGGCGGCCATCTTGGTTTTCGCCTTTGAATCAAATCCTACGGGGAGAGAGGAGGGGAGGTGGAACTCCGAAAACAAGCCCTGTTTTACGTTTCCCTCACTGCAGACAAAAAGGAGAGTTTATTTTGACCCAACCATCGGTCATCTCGGGTACAAGGGCCGCCCCATGTTATCTCCGCACGTCTGTTACGCGGTCACACCGTGGTCGGGGGGTCCAGAGGGTGGCCTGGCGGTCATAAATAAAAACTGGAGCATAAATCTGTCCCAGTGCAGTTGGAGAAAGAGGCGGTGGTTAGAGTGGAAGCGACCGCCCAGAGGAGCCGCTGCCGCTGGTGCCGCTGCCTCTGCCGCTGCTGCTGGTGCCGCTACCGCTGCCTCTGCCGCTGCTGCTGGTGCCGCTACCGCTGCCTCTGCCGTTGCTTCTGCCTCTGTCGTTGCCGCTGCAGCTGCTGGCCTGCCGCTGTCGTTCTGGCAGGATAGTTAGCACACGTGATCCAAAACTTCATATAGGCCAGTCTTACTCCATACTAATAATAACCCCAAAAAGTTGCGTGCTAAACACAAACAAGGCGACATGTTCAATGTACAAGTCAGAAGGGCTGCAAACTTAAATCATGATAAAAAATAAATTATGGATTTTTAGTTATGTTATAAGAAATAATCTAATAAATGTTGACTGTAATCAGTGAAAGAAGAAGTATTGTTATCATTTATTTGAGTAGGTAAACCTATCAATACCTTGTGAAAATACTCCATGAGAAGTTTGAAGTCATACAATCCTCAGTTTAGTATTCAGAAGGAAATAAGTGGACAAATTGTAATTACAGTGGCGTATTGAAAGTAAACACAGGCCTACTCAATATGTAGAAAGGAGTGTGTGTTCTTCGATAACAAAATGATGCATCAATAAGTAGAAAACATTTTGAAGGGATATTCCAGTGTGATTTGCAAGAGACGCGTTAAATAATCAAAGCCTTTAAATATTTTTAAACATTGGGTGCTACATTTCCCGTAATGCAACAACTTTTTTGATTCTGACTAATTGCATATAATCCTAAATTGTATAGTTTACGATGTAGCAACGCATCATATTTCATATGCTCAACACATGTTTGGTTTGTCAACTACAATGTAGCTCGTAACTACAACCATGAAATACATCCAATATTGCTCTTATGTAAAGTAAAGTATTAGTAGAAAATGAATTCAAGTGTAATACTTGAACAACTGCACTGTACAAAACTACATGTCATGAGCATTTTCTATTATGAGTTTGAAGCAGACAATGTCAAATCACTAAATACCTGATGATGAATATCCTCCTTGACTGTGGACCTCCGGAGGAATGTCAGCAGTATAATAATGATCGTAATGCCTCTAACTATTTGACAGTATCCTTCGAATCCAAAGTATCTTGCAGAAGCTGTATAAACCTGCTGACAACCAGAGCTGCAGTGCAAACATGTGTCATACTCAATAAGAGTCAGAGTTTACTTTTGAGTTGCTAAGCCAGCTAGATTAGACTGAGAGTTGCTATGAAGAAAGTGCAGGAGAAGCACTTAATTCATCTCCTGTGGGGCCAGTGTACGACATGTCCCACCTCCGTGAGAAGACTTATTGCTGCATTACGTAACCCACAGGGAGACAGTCATCACAAGCCATATGTAACTGAGACTAGGCGCTCGCTGTTCTTATGACGCAATGTCTCAAATCTTTAATTTTGTGGACGACAACACTGGTTTCTCATTCATAAATTGGCCATCATCCACAAACTAAATAGTGGAGGTCTTGTTTTGGGGCAGACTTGTGAATAATGTGCCTCAATCGCTGATAAGGTCTGGTCTGTTTTTCTGTCTCCATGGTGACACTCTCTGGAGGCTGACGGTGGACAGGTGCTCCAGACAGGATGTGACAGTTTTGTCTTGTCTTGCATGGATCATAAATATGGCGTGTCAGCAAGAACACAGTCCATTAAGTGATTAGCAATTTCAACAAATGCAAAAGATTTAATCACACAAGCCACAGTCACACATTTTGATACCAGTGATTTGGATATAATAGACTCAGTGAAACATCAGTTCAGTCTACGTGACAATTAATGATTAACATTTTGTCAAATATTGATTTAACATCATTGATCATATACGTAAGTGATCAGTGATTCCTCAAGGAAAGAACTTTGGGATATCATAGCCATCAAATCTGCAATTAACATCTGAATATGGCAGTGGTTCTTCTGCAATTAATTGATCCTTTTGAAATAGATTTTAAACCTAGCCCTGAACAGTGCACGTCTCAATGTCGGATTTATTAAACAACAACATTGTAAATGAAAAATAACTATTACAGCATTGTAGCTGCATCGAATTGAGTCTTCTTGATTAGTTGGATCTTACGTTCTGTTTTGATTAGATTCATGGCAGGAAAGACGTCCCCGCAAACATGTGAATATGTGGTTTATCAAACTAACATTTACATATTAATTGAACTTGTTGTGGTATAATTAACATGGTAATGATGAAAGACTGATTTAAAAAGTCTCATGTACTGCAGTACATCAAAGGACCCCTAGGGGCAGTGTACCCCATTGGAACACTGGAATAAAGGATAACCGATTGGGATACAGCTAAAGAGAAGTGTGACCATGTCTAAAATATACAGGGTTAGAACATCTGTCAAAGTCAAAGATATTTGTTAGAATAATATTATAATTACTATTATGCGTAATATAGCGGAAATTCCTAGTCCGGTTACAGATTTTGTTGTTCTCCAACCTCCTCCCTTTTGTCTGTTCACAATTGGATAATATCTTTTTATATAAGTAAAAATGCATGACAAACATTTTGGTATAAAAGCATCATTAGCGATGAATAATTGCTCCCCTTAATATATTGTATGTACGCAAATGTATGTTATCGCCTCACCTTATCAAAAATATAATATGGAAAGGATAACACATACACACACACACACACACACACAGCTCTCTGTCTCCCTCTGCAGGTTAAGTACTGTAAGATAATCCTGTTCACACTTGCAGGTCTTTCTGTCTTTACGACCCCTCGGATCTGTTGTGCTGATGACTCAAACATTTCAACTAAATAAAGAAACACACGCTTGTCTTTTTTTAAAAAATGTTCAGTGTATATTTAGGCAATCAAAACATGAACAAAAGCCATGAAAAACATGTTGTATGTTCCATCTGACAAATATGCAGTACGAGGAGAGCCGGGTCTGGAGAAGGCACACAAAAACTAGTTGTCTTTGTATTACAATACTTCAAGAGTCTTTCAAGCTGGTAAACCCTCGTGCAAAACACAGACTTTTCTGATTGCAGATGTGTCACTAATCAAACTATCAGCCAGGCGCTAAAAGACCATTAAAACAGAAATAAAAGTTTCTTTTCTTTTCTTCAACCGTGTCATATTTTGTGCTGAATACTGCAAAGAAAACAGATTAGTGGACATTCATGTTTAACTGGTTCTACAGTTAAATTCATTATGACAGAAAATAAATCACAACTAAAATGTGAATTAAAAGAGCTGAGAGAAATTGAGACAAATGCATGTAGTGTTGATTGAACATGGTTGACCAATCTGACTGTAAAGAAATGTAATGAAAAAGTAGTTTGCATTTACAGCAGCAGGATCTTCACCGTGGTGTTCTGCTTATATGTTAATATCACACGGACGTGGTGTGAAAACCCACCGTGCAATGGCGCTCGTTTACGAGATGAATCCAACAAAATCTCCTCAACTATAGTAGAAAACACACACTTGCCCCAGTAAATATTCAATATTTACAGGATTTGTATTCTATAAAACCTCAAAAGTTCTTGTTGAAATGCAATAAACCAGCACAGTGGATGAGCAGAGGGGAGACATGGGGACTTATTCTCCCCATGAAAATGTCACAGTCTTCACATAAAAAAGACGACAGTAGTAAAGAGTTCAAATACACAACAAAACAGTATATAGCCAATGAAAGTGTTCGGACTGGGCCGCAGAACAGACGAGCCACTTGAGACTGGAGGTCTGATCAGCCGTCTCCGGCCACGTGCCAGCAGAAGCCCTCTGCACAAACGACCGTCGACATGGAAGTGAAAGGGAGACAACAGGAAAGAACCTGCTGACGCTGCTGACCTGCAGGGGCCACATGTAACACAAGCTCTTCGTCCAGTTAGCAGGCACACACGCGAATAAGCTGTCTGATGCTGCATCAGAGGTGGACGGTCCTGCAGCTCCACATTATCCTCACAAACCCACGGCAGCAGTAGTCGAGTAAGCCTGGACATCTGATCCTGTGCCATGTGTCCTGTCCTTCACCGAAGCTCTACAAACCTGTCTGTCTCTTAGTTTTTGGGGTGGACTTTGTCATAGAAGTAGCTTTGCTCCGCCATGTAGAGTTCCCCGTCCTTCTCTCTCACAGCACGGGCCCTCACGAACTGGAACTGCTCCAGTGCAAACTCATAGAACTCGTTCTCCATCTTCCACACGACCGACTGCTGCAGCTTGGCGATCGACTCCCTGGTGGGCTGCTTCTTCTCGCTGGTCTTCCTCAGGTGGGATTTCATCCCTGTGATCAGCGAGAGGAGGATTTAACGGGCGGTTAAACATTTATAGAAACAAAAGCAGTATTTGCCTACTTTCACTTTGTTGGCTGTATTTAAAGAAAAGAACTGGCTCCTTCTCACAGGCAACAAACTCCACACGCCACGACTGAACTTTGTCTCGACTTGCTCCTCACAATACGGCTTATAAACAGTAAATCATTCTCATTTCGAGGTTCTTGCCATCTGAACTGCAGGAGCAGCATGTCTTGGCCAAAACGCAGGAATTTGACTTGCAGAGCAGTTTTATTCCTTCTATATTACTGTAACAGGCTTTGAATTCAATACCAATCCAGACCAGTCTGAGGGGTCTGTAGATCACTCTCTTAAAGATCTTTGAAGACTCGGAGAAACATAACATATTACGCTTATTCACACAAATGTAGGGGCCTCTTTGGCCTGGAGGTTACACTGAAAGCAACTGTAGCTGACGTGATGGGGAGTAGCTCAGCGTTGTTATCCGTTGTCATAGAAATCCCACTAATAATAACTTTGTGAGCTTTGATATTATGCCTTTAACTCAATTATTTGTCTGAGAAACCTTATGAACGACATCATCTTGGAGTCGTAGTATGAGAATATCATGATAAGATGAATTCTTCCAGGCTCTCCATTAATTCTGTCTGCACTCGTTCTATCTGATCTGAATCTGTAGCGTGAGTGCAAAGTGATGAAGATTCAGTTCACAGAGGAGCAGTTCTGACTGCAAAGGCTATTTCAGGGTATTAGAATATGGTTGAGGGAGGTCAGCATGTGTGAGGCTCCTCAGCAGACACAGCACCTGTTCTGTACAGCTCAGTGGCTCCTTTGAAGAAACGTGGCAGCACAGCTTCCAGGATCATGATGAAGTCTTCCATCTCCTCCGTTACTCCAACCAGCAGGTAGTGGTTCACCAGGTTGTATTTAGCCTGCTCCAGAGCCCAGCGGCTTCCCACGTTCCTGCACAAAAAGATGTTGGTTTCATGTGGATATTATCACCCTGCATGACACCTCTGCTGAATGTATGTTGTTAGCAAGACATGGAGATGGAGAGTAAAGACTGAGAGAAGACAAGCAGGGAGGATCAAGACAAAGAGGATGGAGGAGACAGTTGGATAAAGCCTTCTTAAACAAAACATTCAGTGTCTGGCAGGAATTTCATTTTTCTGTCTCCAGTGTTTACTTAATGTTTCCGAGGAAAAGCAATGAAAGGAGATCTGTTCAGCAGCAGGGTGGAGAGTTAGAAGATGCAGATTCAGGGAGAGATTGCTGCAGATCATTGTGAGGAGAGAAACTGTCCAAGGCTGAGGGAGCGACGACAGACCTCGAGAGGATGAGTGCGGCGGAAGTGAGACAAAAGCAGCGTGAGGCTTCATGTGGCACAAAAAAACCCAAACTGAATCCTTCCAAACGGCCTCAGGGGAGGACAGACGAAGGCTGACAGTATCTCATACTTTCGCTTTTGTCAACATATCCAGTGGAAGAAATAACAATGTATTATTTACTTTCTTCCATCTTCTCCGCCCTGTCAGAGGCAATGGGACAAAAGTTTTTGGAAAAAAGGGATTGGAGCTGCAGTCAACAACATCGCTTTGAAAAGAATCATTTTCAGTTTGCAGATTTAAAATGTTCTTGTTGCTTTAATTCTTAAAACTGGGAAGGGAAAGTGGATCTTTCACCCTGCCACTTAACCAGAGATGCCAAGTTAATTGAATTTTACTTCTCTTTTGGTGTCATCACACTCACCAACATTCGGAGTATTGACCACAGAAGAAGGGAATCTGCAGCCAGAGCTTCTCGGGGGAGCAGTCCAAACCGCCGGCTGACACACATTCATCAAACGTCTGGAACGCAGTAAAGACACACACAAGCATGTTTGAAGGCAGTGACGTTCTGGCTCATCAGATGCACGAACAACAACATGCATGCAGAAAGATTTATATTTAGAGTGTTTTTGAAGCGTCACCCTCTTGTCTCCTTGTTTCCTGCGCTTCAAGGTGGGCCGGTAGTCATCACCAAAACGCAGGAAGTAGTAGTAGGAGATGAGCCTTTCAATGGGTTCCCGGATTAAGTTGATGTAAATAGGTTTTGTCTTAACGCCGAACCTGAGAGAAATGACTTGGGTTAGAGGACTCGACGGGGTTACAGATACAGACAGCAGGTTTGTAAAGGAAACATCAAATATCACTGCACAAGTTTGAAGCATTAATCCACCACAAGGTGGCGACAACTGCACGAAGCTGCAGCAGGGTGGGTGAAGCTCGTCCATCATGGGGATGTTAGAAGAATGTTTGTTTACTTGGTGAAGTCCAGGTAGGAGATGTGTCCGTGGTAGAAAGCCGGCTTCATCTCCCCCCATTCAGTCACATTCTTGATGAACCGCATCTGAACCGGATCAAACAGAGATTATCGTCACGATGGCTCAAATCCCTCCTTCAGCACAAGGAGCTGCACACTGACCTGGTCCTGGATGGACATGACGGGGTTGTTCCTGCTCGTGTTGATGTGCAGGACGTGGTAGTGGTGGCTCCCGCACAGGTCGTAGGCGATGTTGGTGAAGGAGGTGCTGCCCGTCTTCGGCACGCGGTTGTAGATGATCACCATGTCGTCTTCGTTGTCCGTCAGCGAGGACGCGGACGTGTCCCGCAGGCTGTCCTGCAGGTACCGCTGCTCGATCTCTCGTACCTTGTGGCTCGCGATGGCCTGTTCTGGAGGAGGACAGGGGAGGAAATAGAGATGAGTGCAGGACATACAGGTGTGTGTTTGGTAGTGAATTATTGATATCGCAAACTCCATAAGTGGTAAGTGAACCAAGGAGAAGGAGCACAGCAGCTACAACATCTTAGATAGTGGCCACAAACAATCACATCAATATAAATACTGTATAAGGCGGACAGGTAAACTATTTCCACCTCCCACATTCCTAGATCTTGTTTCTGACTGACCTTCTACATGTGTCGTCTCTCCTGTGCACCTCTAGTTCAAACTGATCCTGTCAGAGGCAGAACCCCTGTGTGAGAGCCTCAACTGTAAGTTCATCACAAATGGATTTGAAATGCATTTTCAGTCGCCTCTTTCGGAGAACAGACAGCTCACACTCCTTTCCTGCTTCACACCGAGGACCAGGAGGAATGTCAAACAGGAATATTAGTTAATCATTTTGTGAGCAGCCTATTTCACGCTGCGGGAGCATGTCTCCTGTTCCCTAATCAGATTTAATTTACACATCAGTCCCTGACTTTCCCTCTCCTCCAGCAGAGTGTCTGTTTCATCTCTTTTTAGGTCGAACACATGATATGATCGAGCTTGCTGGAGGTTTCTCTCTGCTTCTAAGAATGGTGACAATGATGTAAAGGTGAAAAAAGCAAGACGTGTGAGGCTAAGGGTTAGATGTTGCCACAGAAACTGTAATAACTCAAGTTATCTGATAGCTGACTGGACGTTTACACAATACATGAGGAGGGTGGATCGGTGGGGGTCTCCATCTAAACACTGCCAGACCTAAGTGACACAGTGTGGAAAGAAAAGAGAAGCCTCCGCCATTGTGGCTTGATGGAGTGAGAAGAAGGTTTGTGTGTGTGATGAGGGGAGGCGGCACAACACTGGAGCACATAATATCCGTGGGAGCTCTCAGTGGAGCCAGCAGGCTCCCAAAGCCCCGGCCTAAATCCCCGCCTGCATGGCTACTGAAATGTTACAACTGGCTTGGCCAGTTTTAGACGCCAGCTTCTGGCACAGACGACCAATCAACATGCTGCCTGCGATTTCACCGCCCGCCTCTCCTCCATCGCCGAGCACACGTGTAATCATTTAGCCCACAACACACCCCTGCTCCCACAGAAATACTCTCACTGCCCCCTCTGACACACTCGGGCGCAGCTGTTAATGGTCCCCTGATCAAAGATGGATCTGGTTACGGACGGAGCCGAGCTGCTTCCTCACCCTCATGGAGAGGTGCCAGGTGGTTGTAACCGGTGTCTGGCTCTCGGCTCCCGAAATGAGAAACAACAGCACTGGAGACATTCATTCACGCCTCCGTCCAAAGCGTGCATCAGCCAACGGGAGCAGGAACAGTTGCTGTGTTGGAGCTTAACTGCTGGGTGCTTCTGTCCTTTTAGGATGATGTTATGATGGTGTGACAATGCAAGTCATAAATATTAGGCGTCTTCGTTCTAACACACATCACCTGGTGTCTGACGTCTAAGTGAAGGTCTTCCAGTCTAACTCACATCCTTGAAAGCTGATTCATAGACTGTATAAAAGACATGTGCAGAATCACTGGGTGTGTAAAGTGAAGCCATGTGGAAGTGCTGTAAACATATATTCTATCTAATGGCCAGCAGGGGGCGACTCCATCGGTTGCAAAACAAGTCTGATGTGCAGAACTTGATTTATTACCTCAGTGATCATCACAAGAGTTTATGGTCTCAGTGACTAGTTCCCTGTATCCTTCAGTGCAGAATGGTGTTCAACTGATGGTCCCATTTAGAGTAAAATATAAAATAAGGCTAGTTGTTTTTACAGGTTTAGCCTAGAGGTTTCTATCAAGGTTCTTGTCCTTCACTATGCTATCGAAAAATAACATTGCCGAGGCCAAATATTAAAATCAAAACCTTTCCCAAACGATGTTACTCTAGATAATCCCCAGCCGTGCAGTCAACAAGGTTATGTTTCTTTGAAATCTCTGTTCACAAATTAAATTCCATTCCCCTCCACTGTATTGGAATGGATGCTTGAATAGAAGATCTCGGGAGGTGAAGGAGAGTGAGGAAAGACCGCGGGCTACCGTGTCCCTAACTACAAGCTCTTAAACTATGCTGGGAGGCCCGGAAAGTACTTGTTAAGGACATGCTTTGTGCCGAATACCCAACAAGCAACAAGTAGGCGAGGTGGGCACGGAGAGGCCTCCTCGGGCTTTGTAGTAGACGCCCTATTCATTGCAGGACTGACCATACTTGGCACAGACCTCGATATCAGAGGGTGCCACACAGACACAAGCGTAAGCTTAGCATTCCCCTCTGAGGTCATTTAATTAGGGAACAAAAGCCTGAATTACTATGGCCACACAGCGGGCCTCTTTCATTCCACATTTCCATCCGTTTCCTCCCCACAAGCCATCTGTGTGCATTAAAAGCTAATTGTGAACCATGAAGCCGACACAGGTCTTAAACATTGCGACAACTACAAGCCCGTAACTGTGAGTAACGGGCTCGGTGACAGACAGACGGGAGGAAGACGGAGCGCTGGCGGGTTGAACATATTTACTGAGGCAATTTCACAGCTGATTAGACGCAACCATTTGAAATCATCGTTCACATTTGCAGCAAGATCTGCAAAATGTGACGGGCCGTCGTGTATATTAGTGCTATCATGTCAGATCTGATGGGATAATAAAAGTGGCGGGGAGAAGATGATCCTTTCTCATAAATCCATCGTCACTCCAATCTGGCAGTCGGGGCGCTTCCCTTGAGAGGGTTAGCTGCTTGAACAGAGTCCTTGGACTAGGTGGGTAATAGAGATTGTCTATCAGCGGCAGATTGAGATGCCCGGCTTGTGTTGTTCTGCTCGAACGCCGCTGAATTGCAAACCCGATGGAGGATGACGGGGAAGGGACCTGGTTGGTGCTGTGTAGAAATTGAGTTTGGTTGCATCTCCCTCTTCCCAGACTTGTATGCAAGCTGCTGTTTAGCGGTGCCAAGTTTCCAGGGGACAGTTATGTCACTGCTGCAGCACTCGCAAACATTTGTGCTTCTGAAATAGTAATTATTCTAATGCAGATTTTAGATCCGATTAGCGGAGAGTGGATTATCAGAGGAAACAGGAATAACGTCAGACGAGGGGTTTCGACCATCGCTGGTACAACAACGGCTCCACACAATGAGAGGAAGACAACCTGCTCTTCATTTAGAGGGAGATTTACACAGCAGTGTAGAGACAGTGGAGTTAAAGCTGCTCGTCCTGCTGCCAGGTGTCTGTAACAGAGGACGCGGGTCTGAAGGGTCTCGGACCTCTGCAGGTAATTACAGGTGAGACCTGTAAGATCCTTCTTTCTATCCAATACATGGACACAACAACACCCATATGTTGCATCCTATTGGTTAGGAGAGTGAACTATAAAGCTCTGGTTGGTTTAACTCGGAAAACAAACGACAGCGAAATTGTTTCGTTGGGTTTTTTGGAAAGGAGAATAATTGCTAAAGCTGAGCCATTTTTCCCCGAAGGGTTTGGCACACAAGTGTGACATTGACGCTCAATGAAAGGTCTCATTCACTGGTTTCTCCTCCACAGTACAGCTGGGGGAGAGAGGAGTCACGGGAGAGAGGAAGAAAGGGGGGGGGGGCAAAGAAAAGGTCAGAGTCAGACTACGACCGTCGAAATGTACCCAGGCGAACAGCCGGGGCAGGACATCGCTGCTGGGACCCTGTTTGTCACTTCCAAGAGATCTTTTAAGTATATATATATTATATTTTTTATCATAAGCATTCCTATTGAATTGGAATGAATGCACAAATGAATTAATCAATTAATGCATGTACGAATGAATGAATTATTTATGAGTGATACAATATAAATGCCACATCTCCCATGAGACACGTACAATAGGACACTTCACTCCTACAGATAATAACACTTGCAGCACCGTCACTATAAACAACATGATCCTTCCTGTACGTTTACAGTACGCTTGTTATGACAGGTAAACCCTGATGTCAGATAAACTAAAACCAGTGACGCAATAATAGTAATCACAATAAGAATACTAACTGTTTATCACATATACGATGTTCATCTATTTAATGACGTCTTTCTTATCTGCTGGCTTCTACTTTGCCTTCTTCAAACAGCCTTGACATTAAATCATTACAATACTGACACGACGGAACAAAAAGGATTTTGTTTTCTATTTCATTAAGATCACGATTGTCTGCACTCATCACTGATGCTCACGCAGCGCCTTGTTTTAATTTGGAGAAGGAGCGAACCCGACCGGAGACGTTCGTTACACCGCACATAGTTTAATATCACAGAATATACACTGCTTTAGTTTGGTCCTGAGTCACAGACAGGCCGTGAAGCTCCCTGGCCTGTTTACCAATAACAAGTCACATATTAATCTAAAGATCTGGTCAGTCCGGATTATCATTCAATCCATCAGTGTTTTCTTAAGAAACGTTGGCAGCCATTCATCCTGTACTACGAGTCTCATTCATAAACCGTCCTCCTTAATCCGACCCCTCTATAGTTATGAGGTACTCGAGTCTTAATCCTTCTGGGATTTTGGAACTGGATTTACAATAGATCTGCTGGCTGCCAGTGAAGATTGGTTCTGTCCTGAGGGAGGAACATGTAGTTTTTTCGGAAAACAAGAATGAATTAAACTTGGTTCCCCCGCGGACTGATATACTCCATCATGAATTATAGAACAGTATCCACGCTGTACACTTGCTTTCAGATACCACCATGTGAAGACAAGCCATGTAACGGAGGAGGAGGAGGGTACCAGGGAGGAAACAGCAAACAGCCTGGTTGGACAGTCAGACGGGACCAAGCAGAGGTCGTAAAGAACCATTTCAACCGTCCTGGTGTCATGGAGCTGCTGTTAAAATACTATGGGGATGTTCCCATTGTGGAGCTTTTGCTGCTTGGAGATCTGTCACGGAGCAGAAGAATCACAGCCTGTCAGGCAGAAAACTGGGCTTACCATGTGGAGCTGAGGTTTGGTCTGATCAAAGACCCCATCAGACCAGCAGATTCATATCCAAAATGTTTTCCTGATGATATTTAGAGCACATTGGGCAATTTAAACTGACAAATCGGATTCTGGATAAAAACTTTCCAAGTGCTAGAAGACCAAACGATGACTGTGAAGAACATTAGAACAAGTGACTGCTGGTCAGTCTATCAAGTACTATAACCCAACAAAAAACTACCAAACCTGAAGGACCTGCCTGCAGAGTGAATAGATGACCAGGTAAATGTGTCTGTTGTCTGAGGGGCCGTGTGTGAACTGATCTCAGAATTTGAAAAGAAATAATAATCCAAGAGCAGATTGGAATCCGCTGTCTGTGTTATTCACTATCGTTTCTGAAACGCGGCTCACAGCAGGAGGTATTGTTGAGAGTACTGCTGGTGTGTTTTCACTGATACATCAGAGTACTACTCTCGTCCTTTGAATAGCAGAAGGATCAGATTGGAGTTGATAAGCAACTGGCTCTAGAAGAAATTGAAGTGTGAAACAGGTGGGTAAGTTTTAGCTGGTAACCAGGTTCAAAAGGACCCGAAGCCTTTTTCATTCTGTTTGACAGAGAATGAAAACAGTGATGCTGCAGTGTGACGGATCATCTGACTCCTGCTAATATGTGCATCAGTTAAAACTGCTGCTCTTAACGTCTGTGAGATGGTTCCAGAGGATCGTGGCCATCGGTGTACGCACAGCAGCACGGAGGTTAAACCGTCCTTTCCTGAGTTTCCACAGGATCTGCTGTACGTAGAAGTCACTCCAAGTCTTCAGCTGATGACGGGGCATGCGAAGTTCATGAAATACGGGTGAAAGTTGACACCCAGTCGTTGAATTGCAAGCCGGGCGGGGACTTAAATAATGCTAACAATTGCGGCCGGATGTGGATGATGATCTCTGGCTCGGCCTGTCACTTTCTCGCCTTATATTTCTTCCGTGCGATCGAAGCCAGTCGTGCTGTCTGACAGGTGAGCCAATAATGTTTGGGAAAACAGAAAGAGGGGGGGGGACAGGCAGTCATATGAGATTATGGAGCAATTTACACAGATGGCAGATCCCATCTTTCCCCTGCCTTGTCGAGGAGGGTCTGACAGGTTGGGACGGGAAGGAGACCGACTGCAGCAGATCTCGTCTTGGCAGAGACGTTCAATGACTAAGCAGCTAGAATTAGTCGACATTTCGAGAAGCATTTGTGCTGTGCAGGAAGGCAACACATCAGGCTACTCCTCATCGAGTGAAGGTGTATTAGATGCATTTATTAGAGGACGAGAAACTGCTAAAGTGGGAGAGAATTGAAATGCACAAATGACTGTTGAATCCCTTCAGATTCTCACTGAAGTACAAACCTCATTCTTCTCTCGCTCATATTTGAACATGACAGATGTGGTTGCGGGCTACGACCCAGATCCCTCATGTTCCTTCCCCTGTCTGTCTCGACCCCTGCAAGACAGGATTAATAATGCATGTACAGGAGTTCAGGGAGAACACCACAGTCTATCGGAAAAGTGGACGACAGCTATTCATAGAGTTAATGATGAGTGTGGAGGACAGGTGATCCCGGCTGAGGGGGGGTCCGTCCCCCCTCAGAACCGGGTTGCAGCGTGACAGCGGCCTTGTACAGCAACAAAACCAGCTGATCTCTTCCGGCGTATCTGTGAGTACGCTTGTGTTTTTTCATCTCCTAAACCTTCATGCCTCTCTTCTTTCATCTCATTATATTTAGCATCCTCAGGCCATCCACCGAGGACGGGTGTTAGTTGCCAAGGAAGACTATTTTTTTTCTTGAAGAAGCTGCTTTTGATTCCTGGTTTCGCGTCAAAGGGTCTTTGAAGAAAACACTGAAACTTTAACTGGTCCTGATGTTTCCCCCACCTGTTTAAATGTGTTAGCAGCTTGGCACCTTGTGTAACAGCCTCCGGCAACAGGTGTGGATGTGACTGATGGGGGGATGAGGCAACGTTGTTCCGAGAGCCGAGGAATCGTGCGAGCGCACAGACGTGTCTGTGATTTAAGTGTGAGGGCAGAGTTTGAGGAGAAACATGCCAGAAACAGGATTGATTGTCTCAAATTGGAAGGCGAAGTTCTTAGATGAAGACGGGTGGAAAAAGAAACCTAGTTGCATTATTAATGTTCCTCAGAAGCAACAGGATATGAAAAGTCTACAAAACAAAAACAGATCAATCAGAGTGGAGTATTACTGTCGGAGCGGGAGTCGATGCAAAGTGGTTGAAACCCCACAAACAACACGGAGGAACAGACCGAACACAAGGACACACACAGAACACATCCTCACACAGCAGGGGACGTTCTGAACATCCCACAAGCCCAAACACCTTATGAATAATGGATTCAATAATAACGAACTCCGGGAGCGGGAAAGACACGTGCGAAGAGGAGGAAACAAAATAAAAAGACACACGAGACGTAGAGAAACCGAGAAGGAAACACAAACGGGGAGAAAGAGGCCAGAGGTTTGACGAGGAGACGAGTGGAACCTGCAGCGGCGCCACGTCAACAGTTCGTCCCCGAGGTTGACTGGAGTTAGAGATGTTTCAGGTAGCTTCAAGGAGGACGAGAAGAAGCCCGACAGTCCTCTAATATCTTGCTTCCTCCGTTCTCCCGAGGTGCTCTGATGAAATTGGTTGTAAAAAGGCTTCAGACCTGTTGTCTTGCAGGGGATTAAGATTTCCACCAGCCGCCGCTTTAAATAGCCGATTTTTCTGTGTTGCAAGGAAAATGAAATAATCTCATTTCTTATTTGTCCTCTGAACATCCCTCCCTTCCCCCTCCACTTCCTCCTCCTTTGAACGCACCTTAATTCCAAAGCCAGCGGGGGTTTGTAAAACACAAGAGGGGTTTTGAATATTGCAAGAAAGACTCGGCACATAAATGCAGAAGTTGTCTACAGCTATTGATGCTGCAGGAGCCGGATGAGAGAACTGTCATTATCATCACAAAGGTTTACCAGCCGCCCATCGTTTCCCCTCAACCCTGGTCACTCTGCAGGGAAGAAGATAGGAAACCGACACGACTGCAGACGCCTCATCCGTCACAAACCTGCAGGAGCAGCGTGGCGTGTTCAGAGGGAAACCTCGGCAGAAATGGAATACAATAATCTACATACAACAGCTGCTATATGGTGGAGCTACATGGATGTAAGCCCCTCTCCTTATTTTAGATGTAACTAGATCCTACACACTGTACCTTTATTTTGCTGTGTGAGTCTAAGCCTGATTGTTCTTGTCGTTATCAGAGTGTACGATCCATCCACTCTGAGCACTCCAGGCACTCTGCTGAGATCCACATTGTTTATCTTTTCATCTAAACGCTATCAGTCATCAGTAAATT
Organism: Macroramphosus scolopax; assembly: GCA_901007825.1. Lineage (NCBI taxonomy): Eukaryota > Metazoa > Chordata > Actinopteri > Syngnathiformes > Centriscidae > Macroramphosus > Macroramphosus scolopax. Next base: position 26,748 of record CAAKHC010010923.1, read on the forward strand.
TCCACTTGTTCAGTCAATACAAGCAGGCTGGCAGCAAAGCAGGGGTTTGTTGCAACATAGAGCGCGGTGAGCGTTCACCTCTGCCCAACAGTGACATCAGAGATGAAGACAGAGAGGACCCAGTGAGCAGGGATGGAAACATGGTGAGAGACCAACTCAGGGAGTGATGGGAGGTGTTGGAGCCGGGGATTCTGTCAGAGCAGCTAGAACTCTGATTACTTCCAGGGTGTGAAACCCTCCATAGCACCCCAATTAGCCTGTCTGTCATCCTGCTACAGCAGCGAATGCAGAACCGGCTCCGGCTGCAGCTGCGGGTGTCACGTCGCAGGAACACATTCCCTGTCAGACAGAGTGCGGTTCAGGGACCGTAAATCCTGGGCCCCAATCAAAAGGCGGCTTCTAACAATACAGCAGAAGCTGGCACTCTGCCTCCCCGACTCCCACAACTAATCCATCCCACGACACCTACGCCTTTCTCCGCAGTAGCCTCGCCTCCATTAACAGCCTGTTCCAGAGTGACTGAGCTAGTCTGGGCGACAGATGTGACCGGCTGCTTCTGGTACCAGATGCTAACCTGTAGACCATGAAAGCAAAGGACTCATCACCCTTTATACTCCTCGGGGAAGGCGTGAGGCGTCATGATGAGGAGTTCAAAGAGAATCTGTGTGCAGTGTAAACAGAAAGGATAAGAAAGAAATTATAAAGGACAAGAAAGATGAAAGACGATGAAATAAATGGGGGTTCTCTGCAGGTGAGAGCTGCCGGTGTAACACCGATTTAAAGGGGGGGGGCCGCCTTTCAGTGTGGGTGAGTCTTACACACCTGCTGACACACACAGCTATGGGTGTAAAAAGGAAACAAGGCCTGGATCATCAATGTGTACCATCAAACACATCTGCAGCCGACTCTCATCGGTAACAGAGTGACTGATGTGCAGCAGGAAGCTCCAAAAGGTAGAAAACCGTCGCAGTGAGAAGCTACGCTTGACCGATCGTCTTTGAAGAACAACTGTGAGGTCGGCTCAAGGCGCCGTGTGCCTGACATTACATTCAAAGTCTAATTCAAACCCTTTAAAGCTTTAAAGTATTACATCATTTTGCCGGATAATTTGACAATGGGTGCATGCATCCCTTCCTTCTTCTACATTCAACAGCACGTCTCTTCTCCCAGGCCTCATCACTGAGACCCTTGTGCCTGTAGCTAAATATCACCATGCAACAGATGGAAATAGAATAAAAGGGCAACGATGCTGCTTGAAGTCTCTAGTGTCCGTCCTGCCGGGTGACACAGCTCTCACATGGACAGAGAGGTGGAGAGGTCAGTTGCTCCAGTTACAAGGACCACAGAGTGACACTTTTATGAGCAATGTTTCCATTCACGCAGCGGGAGGAAGACGGGGATCAGATGTGTAGTGAAGTGTTGCAGAACAACTATCAAGAATCTGGTTGAGTCGTCACCGAGCTTTTCCAAAAGAGATATCCTGCTGCAATGACAGAGTTGACCTTATCGAGGTATTCAACTACAGAGGTCCCGTGTGTTAAAGGGAACATTCGTCTGTGTTGGGCATTTGCTTCCTTTTTTTTTCAGGAACAAACTCTGCCGAACAAGATTCAGTCAGCTTCAGAATACAGTAGTGTGGCATTTCTCAAGGTGGGCTTCCGAAAATTGGCTGAACTGACATGGACGTAATGCAAACCCTGGCGAGGAAAGTGAATCCCTGTTTGTAGCTCTTTATTAAAGAAGACTATTTCCATCCGTCCGTTCCTGCAGAGTCAGCCTACATTACTGTTGACCCAGCCGGCAGCGGGGCTGATGAGCAGCCGCAGTGAAATACTGACAGAATAATGGATTACGCCCACAGCGGGACACACAGCTGCTTCAAGGCATCGTGGTAAGGCAGAAGACTCCTCGGTGAAACCTTGGGAGGACGATTAGCTGGGAAGCAAATCACAGCCTGTTTGCCCTGCGGGAGGTGTCTAATAGGGGGAAACGAATCCACCTGAATGTCACCCTGCGTAGTGAAGAGCGGCTGCCAGTCATGGGAAAACCAAAAGCGAACAGAAGGTCCATGTGATACTTCCTTAACAAACAATGTCCTGACCCGATGTGCCTATTGACATATCTATGCATGACTATACATGTTATGAATTAGACATGCAGCAACAATGGATTCTATGGGACAGTTAAGGGTTATGCAGCTACATATGAACGTAGGCAGGTTCTGTTATTTGACCCCGACAGTCAGCTTTAGCAGTATGTTGAATTCATCCTTGACTACATTAACATATCGAGGAACTCTGAACGATGAGTCAAAAAACACAGAGGAAGGAGAAGACTTCATATCAGTCCACTTCTGTGTTTCTTTGTCGTTGTCCATACAGTTTGGAGAGGTGCATCATCTCTACAGCTTCCCTACAGCCCAGCAACGCCTCGCGGATACAGAAGCACTTGACCCTTTGGAAGACTTCACCTGCCTCCTCAGTGAGGACAGCAGGGTCTAAAAACACATTAAAGAAAGGCTGGGAACGGCTCAGGGTGCCTTCTCACAAGAAGACAGGTAGCCGTAACATCGCCGAAGAAGTAAGACAAAGACGTTTGAGATGGTTGAGCAGTGGCACTTCTACAATCTGTTGGGGCCCGGGGCAAACAGTCCCACTGGGCCCCGTAAACCAGCATTCATCACCAATAAACTATAAATAATATGACACCAACAACAAATGTATAAAATCTAAACATGTGCTAACTCTCATCAGCACCCAATACATCCCACAAATGTGAAAAGACAATATGTAAAACGATTTCCTCCAGATCTGAAGACCGTCTCACACTTTGGTCTAATGCTCTGCTCTGATTAAGTCAATCTAAAATGCTTTCATATTATAATATTATTATTCATCGAGAACGACTCGTACATTGACCAACAGTTCAGTGTGAATAAATCATCTAGGAAGGTGTCATATTATACATTTATTTTAATTGTCACCTACAAGGTCTTCTTGCCGTATTGATACGGGTTTTGGACAACACATTGTTCCTGTTGTGGTTGTTGGTTTATTGTTTATTGTTGCACAGATGGACCTGCAGCAGGCGTATCTGCTAATGTGAACGGCCCCGTGGCTGTCTGTCAGACTCTGAACGCCTCAGTCACAGCTATTTGGCTGTGCAGCACATAATTTAGAGCTCCAGTATACAGACGTCTGTTCAGTCATGTCATCCATCAGAGCACTTTTGGCCAAGTCAACATATTCTCGTGGTGGCGGTCGGGGGAAAGGCCTCTCCGGATCTGTTTCAGGCCAGGAGTAGGTGGAAGTTTGTGCGCATGTGCAGCTCAGGAGAGTTTAGATTTTGAGGGCAGCAGTAAAGCATGTCACAGGCCAATATAGCCATCTGAACTCCCTCAGATGGAGGGAGCTACTCACTGCAGTTTACTGAATGTTAATTGATCAATTTACAATCTGGACGTGAACGTTCCTCTTCTTTACTGATCTATATGATGTCCATTAATGGCCCACCTGTAGGCAACAGGATCAGCGTTTTAGCTTTGGCTCTTTTACGTGCCAGTCAGCAGGGTCACGGACTCCAGTAACATGACTCTGACTTGAGTCTGTGTGCGTCAACGCAAAATTATAAACACTAAAATAATAATCGAAAAAAAAGAATAAACTAAACTTGTATAACGGATAAAGTGAATTTAATTCAGGTCTATTACTTACTATGTTGGTTGGAACATTTTGCAATGGCAGTGCAGAACGCATTAAGATCTTTAGGACTCGAACCTCTAAGTTTCAGAACAAACCACTTGTGTTTCGGGACTCGGCTGTAGAGACTTGGGACTTGCCAAACAACAACTTGGTCCCACCTCTGCCAGTTAGGGTGGCAACTTTTAAATTATTTTCTAAACGACATTTTATGCAGTCACTTTGTGTGTGTGTGTGTGTGTGTGTGTGTGTGTGTGTGTGTGTGTGTGTGTGTGTGTGTGTGTGTGGGGGGGTCATCT
>CAAKHC010010923.1:30764-45138 GCA_901007825.1 Macroramphosus scolopax
GGGGACAAATCGAGAGGAGGATGGGAGGACTGCGACCTTGAGAGTGTGTGTGTGTGTGTTCGCCTGTGTGTGTGTGTGTGTGTTTGGGGGGGGGGGTGACCTGATTTCTGTGTATTCTCAGCATCTGTTCAGCCATACCTGTTAAACATTAGAGCACAAGAAGCAGCTTTCACATGTGACGTGAGCTGTGCAGGGGGAACAGACCTGCTTCTAACAGGCTAGCTTGGCCCATGTGTGTTCTAACATCCTTGCTAGCTCAAATAATGCAGGTTAGACACAAAACCAAGACATAAGACCTGTTTTATTTAAATTATACACTTATGTTAATAACTAAACCTTTGCTTGTCCTGCTATTGGAATTAAAAAAGACTGCTGTTTAAATGTGCTGTCCTCTGATCCAATGATACACAGGCTGGTGTTTGAACCCCTGAGGTACGCTAGCTGCAACATCATGGTGTCCGCAAAGCTCTGCTGTTCCTAAAAAATCCCCACAGTGGAGGCACCCGAGAGATAATCCTTCAATGTCCCAGATCTTTATTGGGACTGGGCCCCTGATGGGAGCAAGCAATGAGATTTGAACGCAGCGCCAGCCACATTTCAATTAGAGGAGAGAGTTTGGTTCAGGGGTAGGAAGGGATTTGCAGCAGGGTGGTGTCCCCCTGTGTGCAGAACATCACTACAATCTGACCAAAAACATTTTTTCTGTCAGTTGTTTAAGCACTGTTTCACTGACCACCCCACCTTGCAGCCTGATGCAGGAGCTACCAGTCTCCGCCAGCTCTGTGCAATGTCCTACATTTCAAAATTAGACTTCTCATTACATTTGCGAGCATACAGAGCTGAAAGGATTTCAGTCGTCCCCAAATTAAAATAACTGATTAATTGTCATAATGAAAAATCATTTCAAGCAGAACGTTCTTCGATTACGGCTTTTCATCATTAATAATTGGCTTCTCTCTGTTTCATAATAAATATATAATAAAGTAAAAAATATTCGTGTTATTACTTTCCAGATTTTTCTGACATTACACAGAATCCAAAAGGTAATTGAAATAATTTACTAGAATAAGTTAAAGTATTTAATGACATGACAGCTGTACCACCTCAACCTCCCATTGCAATGCAAAGCAAAGAAATGGGCCAACACTGTCTATAGTGGTATTTATCACATTTGTACAAAGTTTAGCAGAACAGCTCTCGCATCCTGAAACATTTCGTGACTATGTGCGGCTGTAACCCCTTCAACTTACCGATATGTCCGCGGGACTCCTCCAGCTTCTGTATCTGGTTCTCCAGGAGAAATAGGGCCATTGTGAACGCCAGCAGCGCCAGCAGCTGCACCTTGGGCGGCATCATGACTCTTATCAGCCCCATCAAATCATCCAGAGTTGGTCAGTCCATGATCCGGGGAGGAGACACTGAAAAGACACACAGCAGCGAGGGTGATTGCAAAGCTGCTGAGTGGCCCTCCCTCCTCCTAAGTGTGTTGGTATCTCCTTCCACTGGTTATCTCAAATGCAAAATGTTCATTGGTTATTTCATCGAGTTGTAACCAGTAGATTGCTGAGCAGCGTTAGAGATTACTCCAGAGTGAGGAATTGTCCCCTCGGATTGTGGTACCGGTCACTGTAGCATGTGTACCCCCGCGTAGCGCAGCGCTGCCCTGTCCAGTCAGGCGTGTTCGCTTGCAGCGCACAAAGCACATTGTCTCTACCAGTCAGGCTATTGGGTGTACCAACAGACCACTACACTGCCAACGGATCCTATTTGTCATCTGTCACTGTCCGTCCAATCCGGATTGGACAAACGTTAAAAACCTGCCCTGAACTCGGACTATGGAGGTCGCTGTTTCACATCCATGAATATAAACCACCAGTGAAAAACCAACACGTGAAGAAGTCATGCGGCTTGCCTAACGCCAATTATTGGAATTTATGTACGAAAATAATTACGTTTATGTTCTTGCAAATGTGTTGAAATATTTTATCAACTATTAGTTACCGTTATCATTTTATAGAGCGTCATTTCTTTCAGAAAAGTAAAAATGTGGGAAGTTTTTCGATCCGGCGCGAATGGTCAACGCTCACTTGGGTCCTTCGAGCGGTTTTGCTAACAAAGCGGAATCCAAAATGTCGGGAGAGGTGTATCTCCTGTGGCTGCTGTCGCTTTTACAAACGGTGAGTTTACCAACACTGAAAATGAAACACTGTCCTATTCAGCAGTGCTGTTTTATTAGTAGTAAGAGTTAGCGGAGCTGTCATCGTTAACGTTATTTTCATTTTGGCAAACCGCGTCCTGTTCTTACCGGAGCTCCAAAATGACGTGGCTTACCCTCGAAACCGTTTAGTCCCGGTGGGCAATTAAAGCTTTTTCTTGGTCTTTTTATTTGTTAACAGGCCTTAAATTAAACCTGTGTTTTCATGGACTTTTTTATTCAATAGAGAAAGAGAGAAGTAAAGTAATGATGAAAGGAGAGAGAAGTTAGCAAGGCTTCCGGTAATTCACAGGGTGCCTCTGTTCAAAACTTCCCCACTGAACACTCGGGAGTTTCAAATGCTTATAACGCGGACTTTCCTTACCACATTGAATGGAACCTTGTTTCAGAAAGCAGCTTTTCAAAACATTCATTGTATTTTGAATAGAGACTAAAGGTTTTGACGAGGATATAGTTGGAGAGAGAAGCTCCTCTGAATAATGAAAGCGGAAACGGATCGATAGCGAGTCATGATTTCAGAGCGTCTCAAACATACAAACAACACTAATTGCGCCGAAATGATTGATATCCATCTAGCAACAAAGTCCAAGATTGGCAGTTGAGAGATCATTTAATTCCTCAAGTGAAAATTGCAACCTCTTCTGATTAATTGCTCAAATTTCAATATAATGTATCATATTATCATACCTGTTTTCTATTGTCTGTGTTAAAGATGTTCAATCTGATATTAGATTTTGAATTATAAGATCTTCAATAGGTGATGATCCTCTAGTTTACTGTTTGCAACAAAACTCTCTAAATGGCATATTGGGTCTGTTGTACAGAAAACCTGTCATATTTATAGAATTTCACCTGGAAAACACACATTACATTTAGTTTCCATCACATTACTGGATCGTATTACACGTGTAACACATTTTCCCAGTGTCAATTTCTTATTAACTTGTGTAAGCCTTTTTTGATCCAATGAGAAGAAGTGAGTACCCACTTTCTAAGGCCCCGACTTGTCTCTTTCATCTCCTCCCTCCTCTTTCCAGCTGTCGGCATATGGTGCCGAACTGTCGTCGGAGGCATGCAGGGACCTGGGCTTCTCCAGCAACCTGCTGTGCAACTCCTGTGACCTGCTTGGGGAGTTCAGCCTGACAAAGTTCCAGCCTGACTGCCAACAGTGCTGCCAGCAGGAGGCCCAGTTCGAAGGGCGCAAGGTACCAGTAACAACATACTGTAGCTCCATAGCATTGAGCATGTTACGAAGACATTAGTAATAAAGATACCTGACGAGTGACCATAAACAAGTTAAACCAAAGTGCCTGCTGTAGAGCGATGGCGGCAAGCAATAATCGTGGCCCTCAACGGCTCATTTTGGTAGTTTATTATCAGTGATCAAACATAACATGACCTGGCCTAGTTTCATGCTTTTCATGCTGTAAAGTCAGTGTTTTTGTCATAAGCCTGCCTAATTAATTCGTCCACTTCTTGGACTGAGTTGTTGGCGGGGCAGCCAGAGCAAATCTTTACACTCTCTGATCTCTGTGTGAATGTACAGTTAGTTGTTGTAGCATTCAGGGGATCTCCATGTCCAGGCTTGTGTGTTTGCCTACGTTTTTGAACTGCTGCTAAAAACAAGCTAGTTTGTCTCCCTGACACTGTTGGCAGCTGTGGTTAAAACCAAGCTGCTGCACAGTCACCAGCTTTCTGTCTCAATCTTTCTCTGTGATGTTTTGAGTTGAGGCTCCTTAACGCCAGCTGGACTCTGCGCATGAAGTTGAAATGTAGAGTTTTGCCACCTCCCAGTAACCGGTGTAAACGTGCTACTGTGACTTGCAGCATATTCCAAAGATGTCCCTGCTGTGCTTTGATGGAAGCACACCTGAACTTATCTAATAGTGCAAAACAAGGTTTTTCATTGACTAAGAACTTTGGCGGTATCCTGTCACTGTGTAAAAACACTGTGCACTGGCTTATTCAAGGCTAGTTGATGAACAAGATCCATTGTGCAATGCAAACATTTGGGTTAGGCATCTTCAAAGTTGTGTTTCTCAGAACAGAGCAGAGCACAGATCTGATCCCTTATGTGCGATTGTACAGTGTGTCTCAGTGGAACAGGCAAACCTTCCAGTCAGTCTGTTTATACCGACACTATCAGGCCCGTATGGTGTACAGTTGATGACATAAAGGCTTTACATTCTAGTCGATGAGTATGCAATATTACATTTTTTTTGTTGTCCACAAAGGCTGTTAATAAAACTAACATAACAGGAGTCTGATTATTCTTATGGACAGAAACCAGTAAAAGACATGTGAACCACAATGATTCAGTGATTGACATTTTCCTTTTCCTCATTATGAACATCGTCACTATCCTTTAGTTTGATTCAATATGACACCATTCTGCTTTGATAAACACTCACTTCACTAGCAAATGCACTATTTTCTTCTGTGGTAGCAGAATTGCTAAAAAAAAACACAAAACCTGTTACCTATTTTCAACCTCACACACTCTGTAGAGGAACCAGTTTGATCAGGCTGGAAGAACCGAGAGAGAGAAAATACAATATTGCCTGCCTTGTCTAAGCGTTGGCATTGATTTATTTCAGAATAATGCTGATTTGAGAGGGGGGTGGTTCTGTAAAATTAAATCGTTCGGTATTTAAAGCCTTTGTGGTTTCAGGTTATGGGTGAGGGGCGAATCAATTATTTAGATTAGGTCTGTTTGTTGGTGTTGCCGAGTGTGGTTAATTTTAATTGCCCTTAGGTGAAACATGGTTGGTGTTATTAGGAACGTAAACTCTTTCACTATTACAACCTGTGACACACAGGGTGGGTTATTAAGACATGTTCAAATGTTGGTAGTCTATCTGGTAGTGGTCTATCATGTGGTTCTTAGGTGTAGTGTTTGTCTCTGATCTGCCATGTGTGGAAACCACAAATATATCTGCCGTGCTGGATTATTCAAAGAAGCACAAGGGAAGACATTAAAAGGCCAACCCTGCCTTTTACTGCTTTCCCCCCGGAAACAGCAGGCAGAGCAAGAAATACGCCTGCGACATTCACTGAAAGTTTGATTACAAGGAGTCCTTCGCAGACCGCCATCAAACATCAACAGCTCAACCACTTAATGACCCCTGAGGACTCACCAGGACACTTTTATGAATCAAATGAATCCTCCTGGTCAGGCGCCCTGCAACCAGCAGGGCCACAGCCGTGTACGTCTGTGTGTTCTCCTCATAAAACTACATTACGATGTGTTACTCTGTGTACAGCTCTACGCTGGAGCCATCCTCGAGGTGTGCGGATGAAAATTGGGGAGGTTCCCCCAAGTCCAAGGTGAGCTCTCTATAGCGGTGTGATTAAAAAACATTATATGTATGTCCTTGTTTCAAAATAACATACAAACTAGACAAAAGCATGACAATGTTAAGTTATATTTTCAAGGATTGTAGTATGCTTGAATTCATTTATATACTCCATTCAAAGAAGCTTGATTAATGTCAACCGAAAAAACTAAATACAAAAGAAATTGAAGAAGAAAATCTGGTATAAGTAATAAGAATTTATATGGAGGCTTTGAGTCTGCACATATTCGGTTAAGGTACCTTGAAAACCTTGAAATGAGCTTGAATTTTACTCTTTAAAAAGCTGTACGAACCGTGTAGAAGCTCTTTGCTAGAAATGAGTCGGGGATGCAGTTTTTTGATCAGTGGAGGATGTGCATGAAATATATTCTTTGAAATCCCTTTTTGCAGTAGGTGGTCTAAAACGCCTCAAGGCCAGTTTTCAAACAAGCTTTTGAAGTGTTTTATTCTCTCTTTGGAGTGGACCTCCCATCTCTGCTCAGTGCAACACTGGTTAATTCAGTATCAGGTTACGTTGATGGAGGTACCGCAGCTCTTTTCTCCGCCATATGGTCGGCATTTGTTTACTTCAGCTGTACTCATCCTGTGTACTCAACTGTCTCCTCCCCTGTTAACGCTGCATTCTCAAGAGGTTTTGCACTTGTTACCAAAATAGAACCAGGAATTGACTGATTCTTGGCCAGACATCTGTCTCACTTGCATTTCATCTCCGCAGCTTTCGTCAGGAGCGACAAGCCGAAGATGTTCAAGGGTCTTCAGATCAAGGTGTGTGCCGATGATGTAACAGCGTGATGGCTGATGATATCATAGTCAGACATATTGAGGGTTATCGTAAGAAAGAATCTTCTGGGTGGAAATAAGATTAACGTGATCTAGTCAGACGTTTCTATGGCTTTCTATGAATAATTCTCATTCTGAATTTTTTAACACCCCTGCTCCTTCTGTCTCCCTCGCTCACCCCCTCCCAGTACGTTCGAGGCTCCGATCCTGTACTAAAGCTTTTGGACGATAACGGGAACATTGCTGAAGAACTCAGCATCCTCAAGTGGAACACTGACAGCGTGGAGGAGTTCCTGAGTGAGAAATTGGACCGGATATAGACAGAAGAATCCAAGTCTATAGTTAAAGGGACAGTTCACCAAATAACAAAAAAAAGCATGTCTAGTCTTATCCATCAATGCAGATAGTTCCTGATTTATGTGCCGAAGCTCTGAGATGTCTCCTATAATTTTTCTTGCCTATTTCAGGTGGCTGGACTGTTTTTTGCAGCTCACAGCATTAAAACTGACATTTAAAATATTCAGCAAATCACCTTTGCAGAGTCAGCGCTCTGGTTACTGTAGATTTACCACCTAATAGTCTGAACATCTAACTGGTCTCTTTTAACACGGTTTGTGGGAAGAGATGTAACTGTAAAACATTCTGAGGACTACAAACAAATTCACATTAATCGGAAATCTATTGAAGTCGTGTGCTGAGGTCAGAGAGGCAAATTAAACAAGAACTATCTGCATGACTAGAGACTATAAGAGGTAATCAAAGAGATAAATATCTAAGTTTTTGCTGAAACGACCCTTTAGGTATTTTCCTATACACAACTTGGCCTTTATAGAAAGTTGTTAAGTTACTGTTGTTCTGCGTTTGACATAATCGGAGCCCAGAAGGGCAGCACACGCAAACATTTCAAATAAATCAGGACTCTTCATTTTTGACAAACAATACTGTTAACCATGACCTATTAGTTCCCCCTCTGTCTGCCTGATTTTCATGTATAATTATTTTTTTATAACGCTCAATATTGTGATAGATTTGTAGTAGGAGTGAACGAATCCGAGTTGCTCCCCAGATGCAGATGTCTGTGCGGAGGCACACGTTAGTGAAGACTTCACAGTAAACCAGCGTTGGGATGTGAGCTCTGATGTGCGTTTGTGTTCCTCTGCGTCGTCTGTTTCCAAGAGCAACTGGATTCGTTTTGAACGCCTATTTTGATCAAGTGAGGTGGAGATTTAAATATGCAACAATAAAAGTTTTCTGTCAGTAGTTTGTCTTTTTGCCTTGTGGGAAACTGTATAATAATCCAGAGATGTGAAAAACCTTTGAGACTGCTGACATCTGGTGGTCTGAGGCTGCATTGCAGCTTACTGACCTGACATGAGAGAAGCTCGGCTGGGTTATTCAAACTGTTGATGGTTTTTTGGGTCACCATGGTCCCCTAAAATGGGCGGAAATGCATTAATACTCGTGTCTCATTAAGCTGACTACTACAGACCTGACTGTGTCAAAGTTGCATCATGGTCAATAGGTTTGGTTGTATATTCATAAAGTCACAATGGAACCGAAACTGACCGGTTGACCTTTACCAGTACAGAACTATGATGCATTAAAATACTCGGTAGTCTACAAGAAAATTGGAAGTACCATGTCCTAGATGTCCATATGTCTAGTTTCCCCTGATTCCAGTTCACACAGCGACCAGTATTGGTAACTTAATTATTATAATGACATTTCCTGCGGTTTCCTCTTCATGTGCAGAAACAAAAATGTCCCGGTCTGTTAAGCGAATGTTATTTTACTTGACTTGTAGGCTTTTCAAAACACAACACTTAAACCAGGTGCATTAATACATGAATACATCTTCCTTGTAATGATTGACAGAGATAATAATCAAGTACTGATATGTTCTTATTAGTAAATACATTTACACACATTTCAGATGTTAATATTCTAGTGTCAAACCATACACAATGATCTGACAAAGCTCAAGCTTAAAAATAAACGTGTTCACACGTTAGGCAACCAGACTGTCCTGTAAAGAGACTGCGTCATGTGAAAAGGAAGAGTCACATGCAAACTGGATTAAAGTCACATGTAATTCAACTCTCCCTCTTCACCTACTGAAGGATGTTTGTTACGGTGCAGAAATGAGGTTCGTAAGCAACTCTGGGTGACGGCAAAGATCTCGTCTCACGGATTGAAGGAAATTCTTTTATCAATACAGATTTATAAGTCTATTATCAATCGTGGCTTCTCATCAGCTGTGTTTCCTGTTAATCTGAAAGTGGACTCACTGGGACTTTCCATCTTTTTAACATTTCTAGGAATTCTCAGAAGGTCACCAATAAAATGTGTGTCTATAAACACGGCCAGCCCGCCCGCCCAGCAAAGCATGATGAAGGGCCGGCATGCCAATCACATAGAAAATCAGGAAATAAGGACGAAGTAATAAACTTTAGGAGGACACGATCTGGCTGAGATCCACTCCTGATGTACAGACAGATGGACAGGAATTACTGACTAACTCTATCAAGGGGCTTTTTGATTGCTCACTCACAGCAAGTCGATTGTACAGGAGATTATACCCAAGTAAAAAAAGTCCAAGCACATGTGACATCTAAGATGGTTAAACAAAGTCATCACAGCTTTTCTTTGTTCCAGCAGCCTATAAATGAACTGTGAGATTCTGTGTTGATCTGAATGTACGACCCACCGGCGGTGATGAACATGACACCAGGCTGCTCTTTGCCTCGGTCGTGTCTTCATACGGTTCATTGTGAGTTATTATGAAGGAGAAAACAGACTTTACAGCCCCAAGAACAGTCAGCCACACGCCCACCATCATCAGGGCTCCGCACTATTGAACAGTTGATGGCCTTTAACTTTACACAAAAGTTTACATTTGCCTCTTGGGACCCGGTTTGAATTGATTTGTCTTTTAATTATGCAAATGCAAATACTTATGGGAGCAGGCTTGTGTTATCACTGCTGACCTAGGAGTAAGAAATATAACACACAAATCAATGTGTTGTGTTATGAGATTAAACTTGATTTGTGAATATTTACTCAATTCACTGAGCCGTCACCATCAATTATCTGCTTCCTTTCATGAAATGATCTGATTCTTCCATGAAGTCCTAGACAGGAGGAAATCTACACAAAATATTCCCTTTAAAACATCTTTCTATGACCTTCCTTATTCTTGACTTCCCAAAACAAACTCTTGATCAAATAAAGTGTTACCACATTAGAGCATCAGGTCTAAACAATCTTGTTTAAGACGCTTCAGTCACTTCATGTTGCCTTGCTGTGTCACTATTTCTGTCATCAGAGAAAATTCAGTTACTGTGTAACAATCTAAAAAATAACATACATGACATTGAGGGACTCTCAGGATCAAGTATTCTCATATGCTCATATCAGGGCTCAAGTTGTTACAGTGAAATATTTTTGTGATGAGCCAACTTATATGTTATAACCGCCATTTAAGAATTTTGTTCAAGGACACATGAGCAAGATTAAATCTCAACAGTATCTGGACTTTAAACCTCATGCAATTTATCCTGACAGCTTCTCCTGGGCCGCCCAGGATGTCAGATAAACCCCTTCTGATGCAGGTGAACAAATGTTTCCATGTTATCACAACTACTCTGCTGCATGTTTTGCAAAAGAAATACCACATTCATTCATGGATTCTGGCTATAAAGTACTGATCTAGGATCAGTGGTAAGGTACTTTACTGAGAGCAAAGCAGATCATTTCCCTATTATAGGATTTATAACTGCTCAAACACACAATCAGTAAAGTAAACACACCAACAGGTCTTATGAGGAACGGGAGGTGGTTTGAACAAAGACGCTCAGTTTGTAAGGAACATGAAAACATTCTGCTTCAACATCAAACTGCACCCAAGACTCATTTATTATTACCAAAGAAATGATCATTACAGCTGAGAGCCGACATGAAATGACATCTATCAAATAAACATGGATACGACACATTGATAGTATAATTTAATGTCACTGCAGCCAGGACGATTGTAGTGATTTATATCTCTAATTATCGATATCAATAGAAGGACAACTGATCACTGAAGAGCCACTGACTGAGCATTTATCTAATCATATCAAAATCTCTGTACAACTCACCTGAAAACAACAAATTACAATATAGACATGAAAAAGATTAAATAAACGACAAGTCAACAAGACACAGATGGGCTGCTGCTCTGCCTCAGTATTGCTACAGTTTTGTTTGTGTAGTTGTTTGTTTGTAAGTTATCTGGATAAATTAAATGATTGCCATCGACATTTTATGCACACATTTGAATATCGAGTTATGTCTGGGTATTCCATATTTTCTTTACAAAATGATAAGTAACATCTCCACGTTGAGCCCCGCAGCCTCCCTGTGGTGTATTTAAAGGGACATTAAAGACATTTTAAATTTGTTTTCATTTCTAGAACAACACTATAATATTCCCAAAGGATGACGAGTAAAAAATACCAGTTTTGTGGAAGTATTTGTCCGGTGTGTTAATATTTCTAGAGTTTCTGTCGCGCAGTTCTTCCTAAGTTCGGAAACTTTGTGCGTCAGGACGGCGCGTCGAGGTGCTTCCAGCCCGTCACACACTGGAGCTGGGTGAAGTGTACGAGTCCATGCCGCTCTTCGTCATCCCTCCAGGGAAGAGAATATATGCGACCTGAGGCTGCAGACTGGCTGCGGACCAGGCACCACAGTTACATGGCATCACGTACCCGGGGCTGGGGGCTGAAGGGTGCGTGTGCGTGTGCTGTCCGAGACACGCCAGACCCCCAATCCCTCCAGTCTGATATCCAAACGTGTGCGCGCTGTAGGGCAGCGCTCCTGCGGCCAGAGGGTGCGGGATCTCCGCCATCCGCTGGACAGCTCCGGTGCTGAACTGCCCCAGCGGCTCCAGCAGCGAGAGGGAGGACGAGGAGGAGGAGGAGGCGGGAGCGAGGAGAGCTGTGGCTTTATCCCCCGGGACAAGGAAAGAATCCATGGAAAATCCCTTCAAGTGCTCCGCCGCTTCTCCGAGTAAAGAAGGCAGCGGGAAGATGAAGCGCTCTCTCCGGATCAGACTCTTCGGTTTGCGCCGGGGTCGGTACTTGTAGTCCGGGTGTTCCTTCATGTGCTGAGCCCGGAGCCTCTTGGCCTCGTCAATGTACGGACGCTTCTCGGGGTCGGTGAGCAGCTTCCACTCGGCGCCGAGTCTCTTGCTTATTTCAGAGTTGTGCATCTTTGGGTTCTCCTGTGCCATCTTGCGCCTCTGGCCTCTGGACCACACCATGAACGCGTTCATGGGTCTCTTGATGTGATCTAAAGGTTTTGCCATTTCAAAAACTAGCAAGACATTAATGAAAACACACCCTGGTCCTATTTTAAAAGGAAGTCACCTCCAAACACCTCATGCTCCTCTGGTGCGTAAAAGCCTCAAAGATACTTTCTGTGCGTCTTTGTTGGGAGAGGATTGGAAAGCGCGCGTTCCTAATTGATTGGAGCGTTTACACACAGTTCAATTGAAAACTACACCCCGGTGCATGAATGGGATTCACACAAGTTGGAAGCTTGTTATGGATGATGCTTGGCATGTCAGCCACTCATCACCACACCACTGTCACGGCGGCCAAGCCAATGAGAAGGAGAGACACCATAATCCCTGCAACAAAAAGTGACTGTACACTTCTGAGAGACACACTCGCTTTACTCTCCCCAAATCTGTTCTTAGACAATGTAGATACAACAATGTAAAAAGGGTGTTTCACCCAGATTTCACCCTCATCATATGGAAATGTTTCGATCATTCAACCTGAACAGATGTGCTGAGCAAGGATGTCCATTATCACCATCACTGGTTTTACTTCTCATAGAGTCACAGCATTTTAGGCATTAAAACAAATTCACATCAGTATAAAATTGGTCTATAAGCCAATGATTTCTTGTTATATCAAACGAATCCCACAGCTTCCCTTCAGCCAGTCCACAATCTGATCAACGGCAATCGTCAACTGATGTTAATCTGCCTCCCAGCCACTTATACTGGTGCGCTGCGGTTGGTGATCCACCTTATAAATACATAACTGGACCCATTAAATACCTTGGAATCTATCTTTCAACATATTTGCTTCAAACTCAACTCCATAAACACCCGTCTCACCGCCTGGTGTAAAGGACATGATCTATAAACACTGAGTTTAAGGTTAATAAAGAATCCTAAGGAGATAACAGAGAACCAGCCTGGGGACTATTTTTTAACAACAGCTCTCTCGTGACCTTTGACCTCCTCCAACAGCGACATCAACTGCCCCACCATTGAAAAACAAACGCAAAAAGAAAGATCGATATCCATAAATACTAAATTCCATTGATGCTAAAGCAACGTTCATTTCAACCCAAAAATTACACTCACAGAAACAAACACACAAAACACAAATAGACATGAGAAATCAGACATCAGCCGGCAAACTACACAGAACTAAATCATAGCAACACTTTTATTTCTGCAGCCAATTTCAATGTGTTTAACTAATACCTCGAAGATTCTCTTTGAGACAGGTGTGTTTACATCACTGTTAGCTGGTATTCCTCCTCTGCCAAAACAATCCATCTCTTCCTTAATTGCAGATTATTAAGATGTGGATCAAAAGTCCAGATCAGGACACATGTGTTCCTTATAAAGGGGTCAATAAAGGGCCAGCCCAAATCCTCCAGATGTGTCACATCACAACGACACAGATGTCACTCAAAAATTCGATACAAAGTTCTACACAGAATATGTGTCACCCCTTATAAGATGCACCCAGAGGACGTGACCTCAGCGTAAACATCCCTGAGTTACACGAAATTAAATACAAACGGCTTCATGTCCTGATGCCATCGCTCCAATCACCTCCAGGTTTTACTTTTTAAAACTTGTCTCGTCCCCGTAAGTAATTTCAATGTTTTCCCAGCATGCAGGTTTGCTGTGATGCTAATATACAAGTGTACAAGTTGCCCACCTCCCCCTCCCCCATCATCTTAAAAATCAATATCAATCACGGCCATAATTTACTGTTCCTGGGTGACTCCATTGATCGTTAGAGTTTTCATAATTACTATACCTTATCTGATCAAATATCGGCTTCAGCCACCTCGTCTGTTATTGAAATGACATTGATGGAGAAATGCCTTAACGCTGCAAAAATAAAGTTTAACTTAACTGTAAGTTTATAAAGTATAAACACCAAAGCAGCCCGGAATGATGTGCATGTGGTTACAGGTCACAACAGGCGATTACTTTATGGAGTTTATTCTCATTTTACCAGGAATTAAACAGCCTGTCTCTGGATGTCTATGTGGACGTTTTCACACAGCCTCAAAGGAATCAAAGAAGGCTTCTGCAGGACGAGTTCTAACCGTGGCAGAGACGTGATGTGTTTGTACGTACTGTGGCGGTCTGTGTTTTGGTGGCGGCGATAAATGTAGATATCAGGGTACAAGTAAGAGGGAGGCCTTTACTTCATTTACCTCCCACAATCAAAGGCTCTGCAGGCCTCTTCAAAGTCAAAATAAATGGACATAAAAGATCCAGTGGTGCACAGCTCACTAGTGGAGGCGACGATAAGACGTTTGCAGTGTTTTTCTGGCTTTCCTTGCAGCAGACGGGCTGGAGGGATAAAGTGACAGGCAGCAGGGGTCAGACAATTGATCCATGTCCCCGAAGGTGTACTGTTATCTTCTGTGCTGTAGGTTCAGGCGTCTCGCACAGGAGGCTCCCACCACCACACAGAGACAGTGATTACTTCCTCAGAGGAACTATGTTTTAAAGAGCTTACAGCGGTGAAGGGAGAACAGGAAATGGATTATAGAAAGGGAAGTTTAAAGAAAGAATCCATCTCTTTGTGACAAATATTTTTCAAAGCTGTTTTAGTTATGAAAACAAAGGGAATATGTGTTCTTGTGTACTTGTTAGTGTTTGGTGTGACTTCTGAGAAAGGGCAGGATTTCAACTCTGGAGAGATGAGGGGGG
>CAAKHC010010923.1:45159-61374 GCA_901007825.1 Macroramphosus scolopax
AAACTGCCAGCAGCACAAAATGGCTGTCGTAATCCGGTTATCCCCCGGCTCTAAAGATACTGCTCCTCTCCTTGGGAGTCTATCTTTTCTTCTTATGTCAAAACTGTCCTCCATGCACTCAGGTGGATTAAGGAGTCACACTGTAGAAAGAAACTGACAGGTACAGAAAGACCTGGGGGTGAGGAGGAAATGAAAGGCGACAAAGAGGTTCAGGCCGGGCGCTCGGACCAGGCGGTGCCAAAGTCTGACAAGAGAACAATATATCAAGTCAACTGTGCGCTTGAGGGAAAAGTCCTTCTTCATTCTTCAGCTGCATAATTATTATTAACAAAGCTTATAACTCTCTTAATCTTATAACATAGCAAACCTTCCTCTGAATGATTTTAGTGTTTAACAGCTGCACTGATCTACTGCTTTATCTTGAGTGGCCAATATTAAAATTCATTTAAATACACAACAAGCTTCTTTGAATATCTGCACATCATAACATAATAAATATAACATTCACCAGAACCAACAGGTTCCACTTCACATTTGCAACTTCTCCTTTTCAGCAATGGGAGAAGTTCAGCTCAGATGTCAGTCTGTTCGTCATGTAGACTGTATATAAGAAGTGGATTTGTAAGTATGATATCACCAATTGGTTTGTGGACTTGAATGTGACCTCTTGATCCCACATCTGTGACACCTTCTGGTTCTGATCACGGCCACTCTAGACACCAGAAGTACCACGACGCTATATTACATGCATAGTCCACCTCTTATATGCAGTCTGTGGGCCAAAGTAAAATAACCTATTGCATCATTCGCGACTACATTTTTTGCAGATATGTATAATCCCAAGAGAAAGAAGCCAAATGACCTCGATGATCCCCTGCTGTTTCCTTTAGCACCATCAGCAAGTGATAAATATTTGTCCAAAGCTTTTGTTTTATAGCAAAATACTATTGTGATATTGATTTTTCCGATGGATTTCAGTGCAACTCTGAAGAGGAAGATTTGATGAGATCCAGGCTGTGGATATTCCCTCTGAGGACTCAGTACAGAATAGTTCATAAGATCAGTTTGTTGTGAACCTACACATTATTTCAGAATATGCACACACTCTTTAAAAAGTAGAAATACACATATTCTATAAAAACATGTGAGTTCCTCTCAGTGGAGTTATTTAAATAATAAACGTTACCTAGACTGAGTGTTCCCCCGTAATTCTATTCAACTGACGAACGAGTTTCCATCTGATTATGTGGAAAGTTCACATGCACTCAAACTTCAAATTCTGCCATTTCAGCTCCACATAAATACACTGAAATCCAAAAAATACATTCAGGACTAACAAGAGTTTCTGACGCCTCTAAGCTGTCCATTAGGCAACATTTCAGGGGGAAAATCCCAAAGATTTTCAGTGCTCTAGGGGGGATTTCACTAAATCTCACGCTTATTTTCATGATACTTAAGAAAAGTAAAGCGGTTTTAATAGCTTTCCCCTGACACATTGATGGTGGAATATGACTTGGTCCCCAGCCGATAGCTTCAATCCTGAAAGGTCGAGAGAGGGGTAAGAGATGGAGAGAGAGGAAAAGAGATCTGCCCGTCTCTGCCTGCCAGTACACTTTCATAAGGCCGCATCTTGGCTAAATTAATGCACTGCCTCCGGTATCCGAGGATAAACCTGAGGGCCACATTACTCCGGCAGCCCCTATCAGCCGGCTTGTAACACAACCGAGTCAGCAGTCAATGAGATACATTTACAACCGGGCATTTGTCAGTGACTAAGTGCCACGGCGGCAGGA
Source organism: Macroramphosus scolopax (assembly GCA_901007825.1). Classification (NCBI taxonomy): domain Eukaryota; kingdom Metazoa; phylum Chordata; class Actinopteri; order Syngnathiformes; family Centriscidae; genus Macroramphosus; species Macroramphosus scolopax. Next base: position 46,953 of record CAAKHC010010923.1, read on the forward strand.
GATTTAAAATGTCCTGAAGTAAATTAAGTGCTTCTTGAAAAGTGAAAGGTGCCAGCTAAGCAGACGGCTGCTTACTTTAAATGACAGTCTGGTTGAGGGGGTGGCGATGATGTGATGAAGGAAGGAGGAAACTGAACCGAAGGTTTTAGGGTTCTGGCTTCCCTGGGCTTCAATCTAAACAGGGCTGCTTGTATTCAGTCTTGTTCTCTCCTATCTCATCGCACTCGATTCTCTCTTTCCCGGATATTTCTGTATAACTTGCAAAAAAAAGAGAAATATGTTTGACAGGTAAACTGATTCACCATTTGTCATCTTCTTTTTTGACAGTTTATGTAATTGTTGTTAAACAAAGGAAAGAAAATGGGCTGCAGAGTCTTTATATCCAGAACTTCAGAGGAGTAATATGTGTATTGATATTTATATAACCATATCATATTCATGTATAAATCAGAAAAAACTCTGCTTTAAACAAACATGTACGAACACAAGCATTGGTTGATTATAACTCTTTTTTTAGACTGGAAGTGCAGCATCAAGGGGAATTATTCCAACTTCCAATCTCATTCACAGCAGGAACATCTTTGCCACAATATGAGGGCAAGTACCCCAAAGACACACATGCGATCTATTGATACTCACACTTTAAAATATGAAGGCACCCTACAAATGAAAGACTCCGGCGCCTCTAAGAAGCTTATGGAAATAATGTCCCCCCTGTGGTGATGGTGTGCTTGCCGAGACTGGTATTTGCAAAAAACATCTCCCAGACCGGCGGAGCAATGGCTGTGCTGAGCTTTCCATGTGGGAGAGGGGAAAACACAGACAGAAAGGCCTTGAGTGAGCATATTGTTAAATATTGCGATGCTCCTCCTGCACAACTAGGGTGAGATTGTCCAAAGAATAAGTACTAGTTCTGTTTTAAGGACTGGATCCATCTTATCATACTCATATCTAGCTCACACATTTACTTTATATTGTTGTATGTATGAAGATATTAAACATTTTGCAACTTCTCCTTTGCTATAAAAGGGCAAAAATGCTTTCAATAAGAGTACAAAACGTGGGCTCGTCCGGGATTTGAACCCGGGACCTCTCGCACCCAAAGCGAGAATCATACCCCTAGACCAACGAGCCACATACATGATACACAGTCAAATGGGTTTATCAACTGATCTCATCCGGGATTCCCACGTTCTTTATGCTGCGTGTCAATCCACCGTAATTTAGCTGAATAAAAAAATGTTAGCTAAGAAGATTTAAGGCTACTGACGGTTAGCCTACAGCTAACTACCAGAAGGGCCTTGGGTGAGTTTACATTTCAGATGAAGTAAAGTCTAAGTAAAGATACATAGAATCCACAGGACGAGGCTATCAGTACGGTTTTGTAACTGAGTATGTGTTTAAATCTGTAATTCCGTTTTTCGGCTAAGGTGTTTGAGCTGAGAATTGTAACCTGTAACCTCATCCCAATACATAAAAACAGTAACACACGCCAAAGGTGAATAAATCCCATTTTAAAAATAGAGTTCACTATGTTTTCATCACAGTATATACATGTTTCCAGCTAATCAAATATAACTTAAAATAATTAACACTATACGTTTACAATCAGTGAGACCTCATGACATGAATAATTGAATAAAGAACTCTATAAACACTGGAAAATATTTGTACCATAGACATTACTCTCATTACTATGAAGGAGCAGTGTGCAGGATCTAGTGAAATCAAGGGACAACCCTTCACCTCACACCTCCCTCAGGAAGAACTACCATTGAAGAATTGATAGAGGCAAACTCCGGGAAATCTGTCTAGAAGATCTAAAACATTCAATGAAGTCAAAGCTGAAGTTCAACGTTTTCGGCAAACCTATTATGAAGAGCATGAATAGTTTTACCACCTGATTCCTCTTACTAGGTTAAACAGGAAATGACCTTAAAGAATTTAAGTATGACAAGACTGCTTTAATCTTCAGTAAATTTTTAAAAAATCTACCTTGGTTAAAATGACAGTACCTGTCAGTCCTTTCACATATGATCTTCATTTTCTCAAGATTTGAATCATTAAACTTCTCACACACAAACTTGCTAGCCAGTACCAGTAGCCACATATTCAGAATCAGAAAAAAATACAACATAATCGATCCCCTGATCCCCTTTGTTAGCATACAATTGTCAAGTTTAAAAAGAGGAAATAAATGTAAAATCGTATGTGATTGAAGCCCCCAGAGATCATGAAAAAAGTGCTGAGCTTCAGAGTCCCGAGGTAACAGACTTAATCATGTCCGACATGTAAATAATCAACCTATTACAATTCACCCTTCTCGCCTGGAAAATACAGGAGCAGGGCTCAACTCCATGTGGATTAATGGTTTCTTTCCTTTATTAACCATAGCCAAAATAGCCATATTGCTGCTGTTGTGTCTGGGACCATGACATCATCCAGAGGTGCATACAGCCCGCTGACTTTAACAGCCATCTACAGGAACTGCGTTTGGTTGCTGCTTCCAACTTACATCTAGCTGTGATTTAATACCAAGAAACATATAACAAAACTGCCAAAATAACTCATCATGATGCAGATTTACACTCTGTATAAATACATGCTGGTTTGTCCATCCTCGTCTAATGTAGCTGCACCATGGCGGGCTCAGTTGAAGAAGACCCGCTCCCTTTGTAGATATAATGGCTCATTCTGAGTTGATGAAAATACAGTTCTTAGTTAGAATGGATTATACACTAATGAATACAGAGTTATGTATATCATATTCCATTTCTGCCAAAAGACCCCTCTAAAATCTTACACCATTCTTCTTTAAATTGAAAATTACTAAGTAATCTAACTGTCCAGAAGCATTCATTGCATCTTCAGCTTCCTCAGTTGATTGAGCTTGTAAGATTGTGATGTTATTGAAGATGTTAAAATGAAAACAGGCAGCACTGATATGCCTTCAATAATTAGGGGACCCAAAACAATACTTTCTGTAGGCAAGTTTTGTAAGTTCGCCCCTGCCCGGTACTACACCATGTTTACATGTGCTAACAACCTGTATGCAGTGCCACGGCCTTGATAATGATTTGCATTGTTTGTGTATGCTTTTAATAACTAATATTGAGTTGTAATGATTTTTCCTGCATACTGTCTCGCTGTACCCCATGAGTTGGGCTGGCCTTCCTGCGACTCTCGCCCAGTGCATTGTGGTCTGTGTGCTAAAGGAAGCTGCTGCACCGGAATCTGAAGAATTTGAGGTGTCCGCCAAGTCTACTCTTCATTGCAGCCTCTCCCTCTTCTTCTCTATCTATCCTACACTCTCTGCGGGCAGACTGTAAGGTAACAATACATATTTCAGTATTATATATCTTATACATCTAAAAGTTGTCCCAGCACTATGTTGGTCGCGGTGAAACCGACTGCGCTAACATTAGCTACTTTAGTTGAGAAGCTGCTTGGCTAGTTAGTAGTTACCGCTAAGCTAATCTCGTCTCGTTACAGATAGCGAGCAGGATGTTGTCTTGTGGATCGCTTTGATTGTGTCTACTTTGCTTAGCATAATCGCTTTTCAACGTGAGGTCATTAGGGAAAGCTAAGTGTTTTTACCGTACATATCACAGCCAATTTCACACCCACCCGGTTGTCACCGTTAGGAGACTAACGTTAGCTGTTGCTAATTAACCAGCTGAGGTACTTCATGAAGAGGAAATACTAAACAGAACTCGCTGTGGTTAGTATGGGGAAAAACTAGATGAAACTAGCTTTCAAACTAAATGGCGCACACGCTTTTTTCTTAAATCCATCAAAGTTAAACCGATTTAGATGGATACTGTGATTGCTTTGGGTTTTTCAGAAAGCAGTTTTTTTTGGGTTCAGTTTGGTTGTTAAAATACAAATACAAAAACTGTAAACGCAACAATGAGTTCCTAAGTGGTAAGCAAATGTAATACCAATTGCAGAGACTGGGATTAATAGCGTAAGCATTATCTCTTCTCAGACGTTTATGCAGATGGCAGGAAAAAGAGATAGTCAGTTTCTGTGGTGAGAGACAACACTCTCACAAAGCAGACTTCCTGTCTCACAGTCAGGCCTGACAGTATTCAGGGGGTTATTTGTACTTCCACCATTACACGAAAGGGTTCCCTAGAGGCAAAACAAAGTTTTGGTGCTCGATGTTTTTCTATATCTCAGTGTATTATATGGTATGACTTTCGTTTCAGGTTCAAGAAGAGAAAAAAATGTCTCAGGCCGATAAAACGAAGGTGAGTCCCACAAAGCTATAACGAGAGGTGGTTTGTGAGCTATCAGTTTTCAACCTTGTTTTCTGTTCTTTGTGTCAGTTAAAATTCATCTCAGGAGGTCGGCACTGCAGTCATCTCTTGAATTCAAGCCAGGATGTATTTTTAAACACATCACATCATTTTCTGCAGTTTCAAAACACAAACATTACGGCCTGAATGCTTAACGTGCTGCTCATGTCTGCATGAATCACAGATGTGGTTTCATGCTATCTGAAAGGCTCACAGGCAAAGTAAGAACATACTGCTTATCAGTCATGACCTTTGTTGAAAGACTGGGAATGCGGAGCGAATAAACCTCATAAGACTTCGAGGCAGAAACGAAAACTAAACTTGTGCCGTTTTGTATTTGATTTGACTATGAAACTGTCGAGCATTATCGGTGGGATGCACAGTTTTCTCTAACAAGGGGCCAGAAGCACTGGAAGGAGGAGTGGATGGTCTTCTGCAAATAGATTACAGAGGAGTCACTGTTTTGCTTCTAAATATTTAACGTTTTTCTCAAGATTATAACGCTTATCTTTTTACATGGCTTCTTTTCTACAGCAGGGCCAGTTCACTAACCCTGAGACCCCAGGGTATGTTGGATTCGCCAACCTGCCTAATCAGGTTCATCGCAAGTCTGTGAAAAAGGGTTTTGAGTTCACCCTTATGGTTGTCGGTGAGTTTATGATCACTGTTTCAGATCTTGTCTTATTTTATCCTTTTCTTCTTATAGTTATTAGACGCTGGTTAAGTTTAGTTTTTTCAAAATAAAAGTGCAATCAAATGAAATGTACGGATGTCGTGGAATTTGCCCAAAATGTGGATTCCTTTTATAAAAATCAGGGTTTCGCTGACGCACCAAAGTGTAATTCCATGTTGGAGGAAAGTTTTTTTTGACATTTTTGTGTTTGTGTGTTGAACATAAGCTAGTAGTTTACCCTATCATCAGTAATGCACTGGTGTAGTTTACAGGCCTTTTTGTCAGTAGTAAATGGCAGATGTCACATCAGTGTAGTTGTTCAGCTGGAGTCAATAGCAGTGTGACTGTCTGAGCACTGTGACTGTGTGAACCTCCCTGCATGTTGGGAAAGGGGGAGGGTAGAAGCCCCCCTAAACACCACTCATCATTTTGCTTTAAAATAAACCAGAGAGGAATGCAGGCGTGGGCCTGGGGGATTGATTCACAAAGTGGCCGAGGCCTGCCGGTCCAGCTACTACAAGAATACTCACTGAATGCTTTTTTAACCTTCTGTTTGACCTGGGCTCTTAAATAAATCTGAGTTTCCTGTACGTACAGATAGTTGCTGTTGTGCCCGACACTTATCAGTAATAATCATCAATTCATCATCTCTCCATTATCCTGCTCTTTCTATGCTTGACCAAAACTGCTTGTACATTCTCTCATAATGTCCATTCCACATCTGCACCTGAACCTGTGGTATATATTTATAATACATGTTGATTCTGTCGTATAAGAGACACCAGAAAATTGCTGGATAGTAAATCATTTTGCCACGGGACTCGTGGAAATCGCACTCACAGCATTCCTATGTAACACACACACACAACGTGACCATGAGAAATGTTTCTTACATTTCAGACATGTAATATCTTAGATGGTTTTCACCGATGTTTCTTTAGCTGTGCGGTTTTATTTTTTTCTTTAATAGAGCTGCAATGTCGAGAGTATGAAGATACTTTACTGCGGAATATAGCTTGGAAATATGTCCTAAATTTTAACTTCTGTATTGATTACCAACTTTAACTTCGGATATTCTGTTGTTTTTGTCTCAATTTCGTACTTTCGAGAGGTGAGACAATGTGTGTTCTTTTAAAGATTCAACCTTAATTGTAAAGAGGTAGTTAAAGAATCAGCCAAGATTTTGTTGGTTATGAACCAAATCTTATGAATCCTCAGCCTTTCTCAGGTACCAGGATTATATAGTAAGTCACCTGATACAGCTCTGGGGATGATTAATGATTAAGTCATATTCAGTATCAGGTTTCTACCAACAGTTGAGGCCATATATTTAAACTAAATTTTTCACAACTACACATATTTCATGTTACCATACGTTTGTTGTATTAAGTCAATAGTGTGTCTACTCTATTTCCATAAAAGACAATTTACCCAAAGTTTCTGATTTAATTGAAACAATTAAAAGGCAACCTCATCAAATATTTACAGAGTCTAATTAAACTTTTGACTCTCTGAAAATCTGTTCTGGTAAATAAAAGCTGGAATAAACTGAAATAAAAGTAGACACCCTGTTGACCTAACACAAGAAATGTTGGGTAACATGAAATATGTGGAGATAGTTTGGATGTCTTTAGCCTAAGTGTATTCAAATATATGGCCTTGACTGTATTTGTTTGTGGTGCGAGGCTTAGTGGGCACCGTCTGACTAGACCCTGACGGTGATATAGTAATTGAAAGCACACATAATGTTCATTTTGATTCAAAGTAATGGTTGTTTCGTCTTTTTTCTATGACTAAAAGGTGAATCTGGACTTGGAAAATCCACCCTGATCAATAGCCTGTTCCTGACTGACCTCTACCCTGAGAGAATCATCCCTGGTGCAGCAGGTAAAACACAAACATGCACGATCCCAGGCCATGTTCAACTGAAGCAGCAGTAGTATGTCAATTCATACACTTTTATCATTTAACAGAAAAGATAGAGCGGACGGTTCAGATCGAGGCATCAACAGTAGAAATTGAGGAGCGAGGAGTGAAGCTCCGTCTCACTGTGGTGGACACACCAGGATACGGAGATGCCATCAACAGCCAGGACTGGTATGAAATCATTTATAGAGTGAATGGCGATGAGGGATTTTGGATGCCAAGTGTCAGTTATGTGATCTTAAACATTGGGCATTTAAAAACACACGTTTGTTCAGCTGTTTTGAATCTGAAGATTAGAATGGGAAGAATCTGGTTTTCATCCTGATAATTGGCTTTAGTATTTGATCTGTTTTCTATCAGCATCAGAAGTGTGTCAGTTTATGGTACACAGAGAATGTGATGGTCATGCAAATTGCCCTCAGTCATGGAAATGTGTTGTTAAGTATGTGTATGAACCCTGTCTGTGAGTTATTAATGGGATATGTACCTCTCTTACCCAGTTTCAGCACCATCATCAGCTACATTGATGACCAGTTTGAGCGCTACCTCCATGATGAGAGCGGTTTAAATCGTCGACACATTGTTGACAATAGAGTTCACTGCTGCTTCTATTTCATCTCCCCGCTTGGCCATGGGTGAGTACAGCATATAGGTCCTAATCCCTTTTCATAAATCCGTACTTCAATCCTTTGTCTCTGCCTACATGCCTGTCTGTTTCCTGTCCTTCCCAGCTTGAAACCCCTGGATGTCCAGTTTATGAAGGCCATCCACAATAAGGTCAATGTGGTTCCTGTCATCGCCAAGGCGGACACGCTTACCCTTAGAGAGAGGGAGAGGCTCAAGCGCAGGGTGAGGACAACAGAGTCACTCATTGTTCTAACTGCTCCAGTTCCTCAGTGAAACAGTAGCTATCATGTGCTCATGCTCACTGCTCTTGTAGTGAATCAGTATACTGTAGGTACTTTTGTGAGAACAGAGTTGAAAGAGGACTTAATGGTGAACCTGAACCTTTGTTTTGTCTGTTTTATTGGTAAGATTCTGGATGAGATTGATGAGCATGGTATCAAGATTTACCACCTCCCTGATGCTGAGTCTGATGAGGACGAGGACTTTAAAGAGCAGACCAGGATCCTAAAGGTGTGAACCCTGTGAAGCCTTTCATCTCTTAATGAATATGAATGCCTTCCTGCCAAAGATACCTTGTTTTGTTGTTGTTCTTTTTTACCACAGAAATGCAAATTTGTCAATAATTAAAGCAATTAGGATTATCTTCTAATATAATTCCTTTGAATTAAAATGCTTCTGTTCTCCAGGCCAGCATTCCCTTTGCAGTAGTAGGATCCAACCAGCAGATCGAGGCCAAAGGGAAGAAGGTGCGGGGCCGTCTGTACCCTTGGGGAGTGGTGGAGGTGGAGAACCCTGAACACAATGACTTCCTCAAGCTGCGGACCATGCTGATGTGAGTGCCGGAGGAGGCAGAACCCCACTGTGTGACAAGTGATTGTAATAAGAGTAAGGTGACACTAGCTGTGTGTCCATTTAATTGTCATGGGAATTTGAAGCAAACTTTTGAAATTTCACAAGAAAGGAGAAATAATGCGAATTAGGTTGTTTCCATCAACTGGGTTAAAGCACCCGAACCAGGCTAAATTAATCCTGTCGGCTACTTTACGCTCTGCTGCTATAAACAAGGAGTGGAATCAGCTGATCAGTCGGGTCGTTAGCCTGTATTGATTTCTAATGTTATTTGTTAGAGATCATGTGCTTGGTGGTGAACCTCAGTGTTTATGACTGAACATCTGAGCGCGTTCATACAAAAACTGCACAGAGAAAATCTGATTGAGTTAATACGTTTGACCCAAAAGGAGCCTCACAGCTTTTCGTCCCTTGCTGGGTGTTTATTCACAAAGTATTTATTGGTTGATAACCTTTCCATAACTCCACAGAACCCACATGCAGGATCTACAGGAAGTCACCCAGGACCTGCACTATGAGAACTTCCGCTCGGACCGCCTCAAACGCGGCGGCAGGTTGTCCTCCCATGGTTACATTCTGCCTCTTTCTCCTGCGTACGTACTTGTCTGTCAGCTTGCTTTTCTGCACCTCCCCCACCTCAAACAGCGAATCTCTTACTATCACATTTAGGTTATATACAGCAGGAATTAAATAGACTCAGAAACACACAAACTGAACCGTGACAGACCTGGAATAATAGAATGATAATGATTTCCATCTATTTTTGAATTGTAACTCATTATGTTGCATGTAAACTACACTGGTAAGTGTGGCAGTGATGTAGATCTGAGTTTAGAGGTGTAGCTGATTGTTGGTTTACTGTGTTAGTTCCTAGCTTAATGGCATGTGTAGCTTCACTCTGTAGTGGTTGTTGAACAGGATTATGTATCATTTAACATAGTGTGGTCATATCATCATTAAACCCTTCAAAGTAGAACAAAACAATTCTTCTAGACTCTCTCTAAAGCCAATCCAGGAACTGGTTTTACTGTCATCATATTGCATCGCCATCTGTCCCATGATGGCTGTCTGGTCTTGATTTGTCAAATTCCATGAGTGGACCGTTGGAGGTACTGTGTTTTTCGTCATTTGGGGGAGGTCTCGCTGTTCCCCAAACTTTAGCACTCTCGCTGCTTCTATCTTGACTTCCTGCTTTCATCTCCTAGTTATCTGTTGTAGATGCCCACTTTATGCTCTTCCTGCAAAGACAGACTAACCCACTGATCCTCTTTCACTTTCTCAATGTGGCTTTTGTCCTGTTTGCCTAATTCTACTCAAATAGTACAACATGCACTCTTGTATTGACATATTATCTATCGGCACATGTTTACACCCTCTGCTGTCACAGTAAACTCTGCAAATCTGTGCACTAAACAGTGATTTTCCATTTATATCTGCTCTAACAATGCAACTCAACACCTTTTTTAATTGCTCTAACTTACTGCACAAACGTAATGTTAGAGAACTGCACTGTAAAGCATCACAGTAACTAAGTGTTTCATCGATGCAGAAAGGGCCCGGAGCCAGAGGAAATGGACAAGGATATTATCCTGCAAGAGAAGGAGGCTGAGGTGGGTTGTGTTGGACGACCACACGTCTTTTTGTTTATTTGAAAGAATTAATTTTTCAGGCATCTTTCTTCTCCATTGTCCATATCTTATATGTGCACCATCTTGCCAATAATAAGATTTGCTTCTGTTCTCTGTTAATTGAACTCAATACTTCAATACTACTCATCCCTGTGTTGAACTCTTAAAGGATGTTCAAGCAGTTAATGTAGGAGAAGCTGTTCGACTGTCGTGTATGTGGAAGAACCTGGTTAAATACCATCAGTTTATTCTCTATCTCTCAAACATCTGCCTGAATGAATGTCTGTCTTAAGTTATACTTTCTGTATTAAGCATGTCGATGTTTTGTGTCATACAGTTGAGACGAATGCAGGAGATGATTGCCAAGATGCAGCTCCAGATGCAGAAGCAGGGAGACGGGGAGGAAGTGTGAAAGGTCTACGGTGAGAAACCTACAACTTCAACGCAGAACAAGTGTTTATTTAACTTACAACACTTGAATATGATTCATTATCTGTATCTGCTATTAGTCTTGATTTTACACTACTTGGTTCGGTGGTACTGTAACCTTCTCTTCTCTGTCGCTGGTATTTCAGGCACTGCTTGAGTTTGACCAGAGAGAAACTGATGACAGCAGCAAAGGTGTTGAATCTGGTTATTGACTCATACTGCCTGCCACTATCTTCATTCAGTCCCTCGTGGGATGTGGAGTCATTTCTTTATACATACAGTATATTCATCAGTGTTATATTTAAATATATATACACACAGTTGTATTGCTTACACTTTTTTTTATTATTTTTTTTCATTTGATTCAACTTTCGCCAGTTACTCAAATGAAGAAATATCACCCATCTATGTAACTGGGGTCATTTATATTTTAATACAGATCATTGGGATTTCCTGTTACTCTTCCATTTTTCATTAGTTTTTGCAATTGAGAGAACCAAACAATATCTGCCTCTGTTCAGTATTTTTAGTCCCAGAACATTGCTATGCTAACCTTTGCTCTGTGAAAGAGTTTCACTGTGAGTCAACTATATGAAAACCAGTAGCACAAATATGTTTAATCCTCCATGTCTGCCAGTCCCCATATTGTTTTTATCAGGAAAAAAAGATACTTCTGATTCCCTCTAGTCAAGAAAAGACCACACAAGTGTGCCATTAAATCGGGGCCATCCTGCTCAGTGTTAATCATTTTATTCCACGTATATGCATGCGACTCTGTCTGAGAAAATGAAGGTGAATTTCTTGAGTGTTGTGTTTGGATCAGCTTCCCCCTTTACTGTCCAAATCGTATTCATTAGTTTATCTCTCAGATCACCAACTGCATTCAAGAGTTGCTAATCTACTTTTGAGTTCGATACGAACAACCCAAACATTGACCCTTGACCTCTTTCAGGCTTCCTTGAGCCCTTACAAATGAAGGATAGTTGAAAGAGGTGTGTGACCGTGACCCAACCCTGTTTGGCGCTTTCAACCGACTGAACACATTTACTCCATGTCTCTATACTGTAAAGTGAAGTCAAGTGTTGGGAGTTTCACAGCTGCATTGCTCTTATTCAAGGCAACAGGATTTCCAAGAGGTAGAATTGTTAACCGTTCCCTGCTGCCGAGTACTTTGTGGTCTCAGTGACCACAGAGGTCAATGGTGACCCTATGAGGTCATCGTAGCCAATGTTTCCCTCACCAGCCAAGATGTGAGTTCTTGACATTCCTCTTTGTGCTGTTTTTAATAAAAGTACCGAATATTGTCCGTGATGCAAATATTGTAATAAAAGTTTTATTAAACTAGTAATATCTACTGTGATATGAGTCTGAGTTTATTTCTGGAACTCTCTTTAGATTTAGTTTCAACATGGATGATAATCAATATTGTGCACATGTAGCATCAGTACGTCTACTCGAGGTTAATTACTGCCCTCTAATAGACTGTCTAGTTACTGTACTGTTAATAAATTGGTAGGAGCGTTAAGTGGCCCAAAAGACACATCAGCTGATGTTTTCTACTCGCTTTGCACATGCCTCAGTTCAGTGAGGTGCCACCAGGAACCTGCTCTAACTGCGACAGGGTATCTGTAATTACAGAACACTTTATTGTACAGTTAATTAACCCAAATCCTAGGTTTGCATTATTAACAGCAAGAGAAATACATGGTTGTTTATTCCTAGACAGGAAATCAGCAGGGTTTCCTGATGTTGCGCAATTCATATAATAACCCCAAACTAAATGTCCTTCGATATATAGCAAGATAGGCAAAGATCAAATGTAAGAAAGGAAGGTAGAATTAGAAAAGGTAATATTGCAGATTACCAAAATCCTTTACACAATAGCCACGTTTTTAAACCCCAAAGCTTGTGGAAAATACTTCTCTTTAAAAAGGTCTGTTTTTACAGAAGACCGTTGTAGCAGCTCTGAGTTAATGTGGTGTAGAACTCCACAGAATAGGACAATAATTAATGAAGGCCACATAAGCTCTGCTAGAATGTTCTAGGCTAGTTGTGAGGACTTTCAATTGTAGGCAGTGAGCAGAGGTTAAAATATCAGTGTGTTCACACCTTTCAGTTTGAGGTGATACTCTACGTGCAACATTCTGAAGGAGCTGGAGTTTTTTTTTTTTTTTACACAAAAGCAAAAGTTGCATCACAGTTATGTAGTCTGATTAAGTGCAAAATGCAAGAGCCAGCTTTTCAGAATCCAACCGAGAGGAAGTGGTTGGCTTTAGATACACACTCAGGTGTTTGTTCCGACAGGGGAGCTGAAGAGAATCTGGTGCCTCAAAGCCTTAGGCCCGAGTAAAGGAATCAGCTTTGTTCTCCCAATTTTGGCCATTCTGTATTGGATGAGGTCAATAAGGTTATTTGCAGAAAAAGATGCATAACTATGTGCCATCAGCATAGAAGTGATAATTGTATTGTTGAATTAATCACGCATGTAGGTGTTTATACAAATCAAACCACAATGGATGAAGAATTGACTTGCAGGCATTATTCAAAGTACTACACAAGTTCAACTACCATACATTGCTACTTCAAGAAGTAAATAATGCTGTATATTAATACATTCAATGCATCACCAAGAACCAATGTATTTAATAGTACAATGTAGAAAACCTGCAACACAAGGCTGAGGTGTACTTACCACGTCTTTATCCAAATAATCTGTTTAACTCTGCATTCCTGCCTGAGAAAATGTGAGTAGCAAAACAAGATACTCAAGAAAGTCGGACATTTTCCATAGACTTTATTATAGTTCTTTCTTCTCGGTCTAACAGGTGTACACAACGTGCTAAACTTCATGGCTTTTTTTGTCTTAAATACTCTCCGCTCTTAAAGAAAACTGTAAAAATATTTAATTATAACTAATTAAAAGATCTCTTGGGGAGGACTGGGGAGGGTGCAAATGTAGGAAAGGAGGTGAGGGTCTTCTGTGGTCCTCATCTGTTGTTGGGTGGGTTTGGGAGACAGTAGGGTTCAAATACATCCAACTCGGGCTTCACCGTGAAGACTGGGTGGTGTTACCATTTAAAGAAAACCTGAAAGAACGACATGATGCAGCATGTTAGAAACATTCACCCAGACTATAATATCCCCACTGACATACTGGTTGTTAATATTACCTGCACACTCTCTCCATCATGTGTGTGACAAGGCGGTCGGAGATGCCCGGACAGGACTCTTCTGCGAGGTTGAAGGCGTTTTCCAATTCCTCAATTGCTCCTACCCCACCGCCACTCGCTCGCCGCTTCTCCTTCAACTGGTGGTGGAGGGTGGGAAATCGTTTGTATAGAGAAGGGTTTGTGGTGTGCAGTGGATCATTAAAACTTTCAAATACAAATACGGACAGGAATAACCCAGTATCATGCCATATTAAATGCAGACGTTGCAAATTAATCTGTTTTTTTCTTTAGTTTCAATTATACGTCTCTGCTGTTTAAACCATTTCCCCTCCAAGAAATCATCTCGTCTTTCAAGTTGGGTCACCTTTGCCTAATTTACACAACCGGCTTGATGAACAATGAGTTATGTTGGGGTGGACAGCAGGCCTTGTTAGACCTCTTTTATCCTTCGCTTGCTCAGAATATTTACTGCACTGCACAATGAAGTGGTTTTCAGTGCTCTCTTACACTTAAGACGGTTATGCAGATTGTTTTGTATATTGAATATTCTTGAAAATTATAGTGTCTCCAGCGGTTGGCTTACCTCTCTGAATATGGGTGTTACCAAGGCTGACAAGCATTGAGACTTCGGTTGCCTCTTCACTGAATCTCCTGACTGGGAAGAGAAAAAAAGGTATCAAGAAAAAGAAAGCGTGTGTGTGTGTGTGTGTGTGTGTGGGAGAAGGGGGGGTCTGTATCATGTATTTCTCATTGTTTGTTCTGTTGTTTTTAATGTAAAGCACTTTGGGCTGCTTCATTGTCATGAAAAGTGCTATATAA
>CAAKHC010010923.1:65880-81228 GCA_901007825.1 Macroramphosus scolopax
AAGTTGTTCGGCTCATTTATTATTTATTTATTGCATTTATCTATTTAGATTTCCATTAATTTGTGGGTGTCAGAAAGATAATCAAACGTAATTATGAAATTCGTGATCCTTGCATTAAAGTGAACAAATTTCAGTGAAATCAGAAAAAATCTGTGTAATCTTGAGAATTTCACTGAATTACAGTTGGAAAAGATACATTAAATTCTGTGTTGAGTTCGAAAAACCTGTGCCACCTTTGTATTATTTTTGCATTAATGGGTCCAATTAAACAAAGATTACATGAAAACAGGTCATTTCAATGAGAACTTGTGCGCTTGTTTTCAAACCTGCGTGGCGCCGCTGCTAACCTCGTTGGGACTGTTGCTGAAGCTCATATGCACCGCCCCACCGGGCACACGGGACGAATCATTGGCAACTACATAAACGCTAGTTGGTCGGTGACGCTAGTCTACGGTTGATGCCGTTAATATTCCAGAACAGACAACTTTTTGACTCATGACGCTTTAAATTCTGGTGCCTAAACCGCAACGGTAAGTAGGCTTGGCTTAAGCTACATAAATCCGTGGTTAGCTAACCTTATACTGCAGACAGTATGTCACCAGCTAATGCTCCTCTGAAATGGTATGCTAGTACCATTAGTTTATTACTACATAACGTACATGCTAGATAGACATGGCGTCCTGCATGTATGTTTATGTAGTGACATTGAGGACATTAGTATCAACAGCTAGCTACTCGTCATGTCCGCGTAATGTAATTGCAAGCATCACAACGAGAATGTTATTTGTAATATATTATTGATTAGCTTCCGCTTGTAACCTTACACCCCCTGTCGGGATGTGTTGTGGTAGGACGTTTTGCGATTTAGCTAATTGGTAAGGGGTAAATTCGCGAACCTATTTATATTATGATTCAAAATAAGCCACTTACTGACATACACATGAGGGAGATGGCAACAACCAGGGTATTTACCTTACACAAATAGCTGGTGAAATTATGTGACACTGCTCTCCACCGAATCTGTCATCTCTTTTCATCCAATTTAATAACCGTGAGTTTCCGTCCTTCATACTGGTTAGTGTTTACACTTTGCCAGAGCCAGGCCAACGTGCAGGAAGCACAACAGAACCTCGCAATCTCTTTCCAGCCCATCAGCTACATCACAGTGTGGCCTGGTCTGCTGCTCACACTTTCACCTCAGTTAGTTCCTCCTCCTATACCACTATGGCTTTCTCCATCCTGGAGAGCAATGGTATCATGCACCACAGCAATTAACATTACAGTACGGGGCTGGCGAAACACTGTCTCCATTACCATCACCACCAGTTCCCCTCAAGGCTCCTTTCTCCTCATCTTTTCTCCTTGTAATCCAACAGGTGCACCTCCAATCATATGTTAAGCTCCTGCAGTTTGCAGATTATACCACCCTCATTGGGCTCACCTCTGGTGGGGATGAGACTTCTTACAAGTCAGAGATTAACCACCTGCTGACCTTGTGTGCAAAGATACTACTGGGAGCTTCATGTTGTTAGGACAGTAGTAATGGTTGCGGACTTCAGCCCTTCACTCTGCTGAGGGCTGACAGTTAAAAATCAACAGGAGAAGAAATCAAAACAAAACTTACTGGGTCTAATTCCATATGTGTTTCAGGCAAACCGAACCACACGATTGCACTATGTATGGGCAAATTGTGTGTGCCACTGTTGGCACATGAATACTTCCACTTACACTGAGGACATTATATGAGTAGGTGGTCCTTCAAGTATTCTCACAGTGCTGAAAGAATGTGGCCACATGTCGCCAGGACCACCTCTGACAATGGTCTCGATGGACCTAATGCAGCCCAGGTGCGACCGCATTTGTACTTAGAACTGTCCACTTGTGATCGAATAACTCATGATACATGTTAAAAATCAGGTCTGAACAGTGCCACGGACACAAGGGTCGCGGATGCAGCCTCCACGACCGTGAGTCTAGCAGGAAAGTGTATGGCTGACCCCTCCCACACTGGATATAAACTAAACACCACCCTCAAGAAACTGGCTGAGGTCTATCCATACCAAACCTTCAGGACACAAGAACAGGCACATTCTGAGAGCAGCCAGCCCCGTCAACAAGCATAATTTATACATTCAGTACTATTTCTATTCTCCTAATTGTATAATTCACTTTGTCTTAATTTAGATTTTTAAACACTGTGGCATCTCCTTGTATGTGTTATGTGTACGTGCTATTTTATTGAACACTGTGGTGAAGCTAGTCTAGTTGAGAAGTTGTGTTTTTTGTTTTCCAATTTCTTCTATCTAATGTGTCTACAGGCTGGATGAGTGGACCAATGTTCATCTCTCCCTCCGCAGAGGTGGCTGAGATCAACCGTATCCATTATGAGTTGGAGTACACCGAGGGCATTAGCCAGCGCATGCGGATCCCTGATACCCTGAAGGTGGCCTCAGAGAACCAGATGGGGTCTCTGCCACCCCATCACCCCCTGCCCATTCAATCAACTCTGATGCAGGTGCCTGAGAGGATCATAGTATCAGGTGGGCACAACAGATTGGACTTGACACATTCATAAAAAATCTTAAATGTTGTAACTTTAACCATGCTGAACACAATACATAAGTACCCATGGTGAGCTGGAACAAGTGGTACTCTGTTCAACATGCTATTCTTCAGTATGCATGATGCTGTGGCCTACAGGTTAGAGAAGCAGACTTAGTACCTCAATTCCCTGGAACGGAAGGAAAAATGTGGGCAGGGATAGTGAAAGAAAAAGCGCTATCCCCTCCTCAACTTTAACAGTTGAAGTGTCTTTGAGCAAGGCACCTAATCCCTAAACTGCCTCCCGGGTGCCACTAATTGACTGGCTGGATGGGTCTAACGCAAACAAAGAAATTTCCCTTGCAGGATCGATAAAGTATTACAAATTGAAATTTAACCTTATAGCTAAACAAGTATTTTTTTTACCCTCTCTTTGTCATATGCTCCGCAGGGGATGATGGGGATCCTCAATACTCACGTCCCAGAGACTTGGACCTGATTCAGTCCGTCCCTCCATTGGATCTCCTGGACATGAAGGCCCCACCGCGTGTCCTCACCCTTACAGAACAGCCACTGGACTCCCTTGAAACTGACCAAACTGCCAATTCCAAGAGTAACCCCAGCCAGGCAGTAAGAGTTACATCCAGGTTTCTATTCAGTGTTTTTATTTTTTCATTCTTCATTTTTATTTCTCATTCAAAATGCGTCTAGAAAGAATTCATCATTCGATAATACTTTTTGTAAACGGAAGCTATAAATCCCTCAGTGAGCATCATATTGACTTAGAAATGCTCAGTCCGGCTCACAGTACCTAAGCATCTGATGCAAAACCCTCCACTCTATCCAGATCCTGACAAGCATCAGAACGTGGGAATTTGAATCACTGAATCACTTGAGTTCATTTGGATATTTGGAAAATAACATGCTAAAACAAGAAAGTCACACAATAACACAAACAAAGTAACAGATCCGTGCAGCACCAACAACTCATGGGTTTTGTTAAGTTTTTGTCGGTTGTGTCTTGTGGCTTTGAAGACGGAAACATAACTGCATCAGATTGGAAAGATGTATTGTTGAAAATATGCTAAATATAGCACAGCACACTCACATTGAGGTTACAAACATAGCGTTACTAATTGGCCATCTGCCCTCTTGCTCCTGCTGGTCTTTTTAGTCTTTTCAGGTTTATCTTCAGGGTTCCTGAACATTTCCAGGATCTCTGTCCAAATGTAGATTAAAACTTTCAAGCATAGTAACACAAATCAGGTTATTTCTTTCGGAGCTGGTGCTTCATGACAGCATCCAACAACTGCCTGCACTAAAGTTCATCGTAGCAGAATGATTCTGATCCTGTATGCACCAGCAGCCGCTGTTTACAACAGGTTCTGGATGGTGCCCTTTGACTGTCACTTACATTTGCAGCCTCGGCCTCTCTCTGCTGCATTTGTTAATCTAAATAATTATGGCTGAATATCCTAGTCGGAACAATGTAAAGCGTATCCTCGTCCACTACGTCCTCTGCAGTCACATTTGGATGTGTACTGATGGAAACTTAGTGAGTTGTAGTTCTTCATTAACACCAATGATGTCGATGAACGTTTGCCAATAATGGTGTCAGAATTGAAATAGACTGCAACCAAACAACACCCACGCAGGAATGTTGCAGTTAACTACATGTATCCCGAAGATTGACTGTATCTTACTGAACCTGTGGAAGTGGAGACTGACTGTGCCCAAACTACAGAGGGTTTTAAATTGTAACCTTTAATGTAAATCTGACATTGTTTAATATCGGTATTTCATTCACAGGCCCAATTTCATTCTCGATCTCGAAGGGAACGCAGTGCCACTGACTACATATCTACTCGCCACAGCAGTCAGATCAGCAGAGGTGATATAAGGTGAAGACGAATCCATAGTTGAGAAAGCTGTTACTACACTTCTGCTGCTACTTTATTTTGTATATATTATCTCATATTGTTTAACACTTGAAGTATCTTCTTTCTTCCTGTTTCTCCCTTATCACCTCTCTGACAGTGTAACCCCGTCCCCCTCTGCCCCCCTAGTCCGCTTGTGTCCCCCTCTGTGTTCCCCTGAGGATGCAAACATCAACCTGTTCACAGCTGCAGGGTTCCTGTCTTACGTGCAGTCCACAACACGCCGGGCCTACCAGCAGGTCCTTGAAGTCCTGGATGACAGCCAGCGCAGGTGACTTGTATCATTTGTCCTTGGATTTTTCAGAATTTTCTTTATTCCTAAAGTTTTGCAGGGCATTCGTTTTTTACAAGCTCACACAAAGCAAAGTTTGTCAATTATTACCAGGAGGTAGTAAAGTGATGCACTTGAGATTACAGTGTTGTAGTGGACCTACTGGACGTTGTTGGGATGATTTATAGGAGGCAGCATCAGCATTCTTTTCTTGTTTAACAATCTTGTTTGATTTATAATCTGTAGATATGCCAATACATGGGATAAATTATACAGTCTAATCTCTTAATCCTGTTATTCTGACTGCTGACCTCACAGGACACACCTGGACCTGGCCCTGGATATAAACCCAGATGAGTCTGGCTTAGTGGACGCCTCCTCATTACGACGACAGGTAATGCCAACCACAACTCTAAAAACGTTAGTCTAGCCTGTTAATCTGCTTCTCTGTGTGCACATTTAGATTTTTGTTCCGAGTATATTGATTGAGTTTGCCACCGTTTAAATACATAAATACTGAAACTACGTTATCATGTATCCAAATAAGGATGCGTTTGAAGGATGCAGGCAGATACAACATAAGAAAAATTACTCACATTATGGGCAAATGAGAAAGTACACAGTACAGCATTATGTCAATGCTGTTGTCATTGAAACATAATTTTAAATGTTTTTATTTTCATTCCTGTTATTTTGTTAAGTGGTTACTACAGTTTGACTGTTGCTGTTCATTGTCATGCATATAGAAAATAATAGAAATCAATTGTGGCTGTCCTATTCTACGCTGTAGGAAATCTTACCCAGGCCCAGAAAGGGTTCAGTGTGACCACCTTTTACAGTGGAAAGAAACATATTCTCATGTTCATGTGGTCATTCAGATTGTGAAGCTGAACCGGCGTCTGCAGCTGCTGGAGGAAGAAAACAAGGAACGTTCCAAGCGAGAGGTGATCCTGTATTCTGCCACTGTTGCATTCTGGCTCATCAACACCTGGATCTGGTTCCGCCGCTAGGATGGGAAAACACAGTCTCACAAAACACTTGAAGCCCTAGCTATGTCCTGTTAAAGGTGCAATAATGAGTGTTAACATCCAAAGACAACTACAGGAAACTACAGCATTTGCAGTGTCCTCAACCCTAATGCTCCATGGTTGAATAGCAAATTCCTGAAATTGGACTTCAAAGGTCAAGCTCACCACAGATTAGAGAGCTAAAACAAAACTTCATAAATAATTTGTTTGGCAGACAAACATAACGATGTTTGGTTTTTCACACAGCCTAGTACCAAAACCTCCATACCTGCTGTGATCTGGGAGTAAAGCTACATATGTTACATTCAAAAACTCATCTTGGTATTTAATTCTTATATTAACTGGCAAATTACTAGCAAGGCTAAGCACAATGCCAAAATATGGATGTTATACATAGCACAGTATCTGCTGAAGTGTGATACAGCAACAACAACTACTGGGTAGCTTGTACGGCTAGAGTATTTGTCCAACAAATTCATTGTGAACTCTCAACTGCTGTTTAACTGAGCCAAATACTTCCTCCACCTTTAACTGTTACACCAATGAAAGGATTCATCATTCGGTACTTTCCCAGAATCTAACATGATATATTTAGATTGCATGTTTTATGTGTCTAACTGTCCAAAACAGACAGATATTCAGTTTACACACACCGCAAACAATAGCAGCAAATGCCATGTTTGTGAAGCTGGAATAAGCAAATATTTGGAATTTCTGGCAGACAAGTTAGTCAAAATACTAATCTTGTCTTTCAGCTCTGTTTGCTAACTCTCACTGATATATTCTGCTTATTTTATGAGAAAGGATTAGCAAGGATATTGTTACTGAGTGCACTTTAAAATGTGATAACTCCTTTGCCCTGCAGCAACAGATGTTTCAGTGATGTGAGAATAAATTGTTTCTTACGATTTTGCAAATAAGCTTTTTTATCCTGAGGAGAGGGGGAATGATGAGATGGATGCACAAATTCACTTCAGCAACAACTGTTTTGAACCCAGTCCAGACAGACCCGGAACTACAGTAACAGAACAAGCCCGTAGACCTGTCTTGTTTGTTTGAAGGTGACATTCAGTGATTTCCTTTGTCAAAAAATACCATTCAGAAAGTGTCAAAATAAGATGACTTAATCTATAGATGCCATAATTTTTACCCTGAATGTTCTTTGAGTCCTGCATTACTGAAAACGTTTGTGTAAAGTACTCAAATAGCCTATTGTGGAAGTATTGTAGTTCTGTATTAATGTTTTTTTTACTTTGGTAGTTACATGCCCTGTTGCTTAGTTTGGAATTATATCAATTATGAGCTTGATGAAATGGTAACAGCACTATAAGGGGATTGTCAAATGATTTATTCCCATGCTATTTATACAGTTTGAGCTTCATTTTCAGGGACTTTGACAGCTCGCATTTGTATCCACCTGTTAACTGTAAGACAAAAACAATAGACTATGTGGTTTTCCTCATCAT
The DNA here is from genome assembly GCA_901007825.1 of Macroramphosus scolopax. NCBI lineage: Eukaryota > Metazoa > Chordata > Actinopteri > Syngnathiformes > Centriscidae > Macroramphosus > Macroramphosus scolopax. Next base: position 73,124 of record CAAKHC010010923.1, read on the forward strand.
ACATTGTGATGCAAGTCTTGGAGCTACTGTGTGTATGATCATGTGTCATATATGGCTATTTATGTGAAAAATGTATGTCATACTCGCATAATGCAACAAGGATGTTTCCTTGAGGTTATATAGACACTCATAATGCAGAAGAATTAAAGGTTTATTTCTTTAAAACACTGTTCCTATGACTTACAGCTGGAGTTAAATGTTTCACTTTCTTTGTAATAGATGAATACATTCGTTGTTTGTAAACGTTTTTGCTGTAATAAATACTGGATGTGAGTTTCTGCCAGACCTCTGTGCAATGCTGCCCCCTGCTGCTCGGTTAGCTGCTCACCATCGTCCAGAGATGGCTCCAGTTCCCTTGTACATTTGTACATTGTACAAAGGATATGAGGTCAATTCCTAATGCCAAAAGTCCTCAACAGGCGGCGTTTAATTTGGAGAGAAAACTTCACCCTCATTACTTCTCGGTGTCTAACATACCGGAAGTAACGTTATCCACAAAACAAACACCCGAAGTGGTGCTCTGGTAGTAACCATACTAACCATGGGGATCACTAAACTGGGAGATTTGATCAGGGATGAAGCCCCCGGGGCAATTTCCCACAAGGATATTAGTGACTACACAGGTAACTGATCGGCTTATTATTTCTGGAAATGTCATGGCGATTGTTGTTACCAGCAAGCTAATCGGTAACGTTAGCATGTAGCTACTAGCTCTCGGTACGTAGCCAAGTTTGATGCTTACGCTATAAATAACACCAATAAAGTTACTTTTCCCCCAAATGTAATAATGAAATGTATTATAGATAGGCTGTATGCACAACGTTTGCTTTTGATTCCAGATCATTTGAACTGATAGTACTGTATTTCATTTTTTATGATTACTTATTACTACTCTTAATGATGTAAATACTTTCTCCGAAACATTGAAATAATCCTTTCCAGAGACGGTCCCTGAAGGAACTATAGACAGCATGTCCTGCTGGAGGAATAGTTCATCTCATAATGTTAGTTACAGTATCATGTGGACAGAACTGTCTAACATCCTCTGTTTACTGATGACTTGTAATTGATACATGAAGGGACACAAAGCATCTCCTGTTGTGCTCTACTGAAACAAGCACTAAAGCCTATAGTTGTACTATATGGACTTTAGCCATCCAAAGTGATCTACATTAATGACAGTCAGTGTATTAATTACACTGTTATGTAAGTTACATTTGGTACCAGCTCAGCTTAATACTCATTGATCCAGATATTTATCGTATATATATGATATGATATATCAATGAGCATTTTAATGTGCTGTAAGGTAAATGTAGTGAATTCCTAATTGTACAATTGTGTTATGGACTTATCTTTTCCTCTGAAACCCAATGGAATACAATAGTCATAAGGAAAGTGATAGTACTTCACACAGGTAGCATACTGAAGTACCTACCAGAGTGTAAAAACATGTAATTCACTGTATGAGTAAATTGGACCTGTATTGTTGCTGTTAATGATTAATGTTAATGATAGTGTGTTCACCCCACAGGAAAAGTAATCGCTCTGGATACCTCTATTATTATGAACCAGTTCCGAGCAGCAACTCCTTCACTCAGGTGAGTTCCCTGATGAGTCACTGTGTATTGCTAACCTGGAGGCTTTTTTCAAATTCTTTTTTTTTTTAATCTGTAAGATGTATTTGAACACAACACCAACACACATTACAGCCGGGTTGAGTCAAGCCCTTTCTGACTCTTATCAGCAAAAATGTAAAATCACAAAAACCAGGGGTTTCTATTTATGGTCACATGTTGTACGGTACGTCATGTCTTTGTTTTCTTCTCTGTAGACTGACAGGTCTGTTCTTTCGCACGCTTAAATTCCTGGAACATGACATTAAGCCTGTCTTTGTGTTTGATGGAAAGCCTCCAGGGGAAAAGACAGCTGTGGTAAGTCAGACCTTGAGTCTGTATCATTTACCTCAACTTGACACCCTCCTTGTATGAAAGACTAGGAGGGTGTCAAGTGGAGGTAATCTGAATTATTTTCCCATTTGTTAGTATTGATGGTGTGCCAATTGCAGAAAATACTGAAATAAGCTTGTGGAAGTGAACCGGATGGATCAGTACAATGAGGTTCAGGAAGCACATTCTGATTGAATCTCCTTCTTTTATTCCTGCAGCTTCAGAAACGAGCTAAGGCAGCAGGTTGGAGCTCTCACAACTCCTCAGGCGCAGGTATGACCCAGAACATAAGTGACAACCAAAAGCACAGTTTTTGATCTGCATTCAGTATAAACTCTGAGTATCATTTGAATGTTCGTCTTCTCGAGTGTTGTGTTTGTCATCCCTGCAGCATCAGCCCAAACAAAAGACTGTCTCGAGCTCCTGAAACATCTGGGTGTACCCATCATTCAGGTATGACCTACACAGAAAATATACCGTTTTGTTTTTCGCATGCTGTCTCTTTTCCTGCTACATCTATGTCTTTTCTTTCTCACTGGCTCGTGCTGCAGGCTCCAGGAGACGCTGAGGCACTGTGCGCTTGGCTGGTGAGGCAGGGGACTGTGGACGCTGTGGCATCAGAGGACATGGACACGCTGCCCTTTGGTGCCAATATTGTTATTCGCCAGCTTAACGCCAAAAGAGATGGGTAAGAACTATGTAGTGGACGTGCTGCTTAAAGGTTTGCTCTTGTCTTTGTCTGTTCCTTGATTTTTTCAACAACCGTTTATCCAAACATTTCAAAGCACGTAGAATAAAGCACAAGTCAAGTCATAAATTGAGTTTACAAGTAGTCGTCGGTCTCTCGATTGAGTGGCTGTAAATATCGAATTACATCTATACTGTACAGTATGTAATGTATGGCAGTGAACGGCTCCCTGAGATGTTTGTCTGTCGAAAGGGTTCTGCATTTCAGATGTTAGAGATTCCTAATTTAGTTGGAAGAAAGACGAATCGATGCATGAATGAATCATAAAATAACCAACAGAAGGACACTGAGCAAAAACACATCATCCTATGTGACGCTGATATTCAGACAAACACGAATAGAAGCAAACTGGAATGAAATGTTTGAAGCCAACAGCAACTCTCCAAAGAAAACTGACTGGATGCTTCTTGTTTTGTCTGACATGTAGGACAAAAATGAAGTGTATACAACACTACACTGTCACTTCTGAGTGCATCCACTTTGAATGGCAGTGAGATGTTCACTGTCCTCTCCGATACTCTGGAAATAAACCTGTGAAATAAAAGCTGTTTCTGCTGTTGTGGATAGTTTCTATACTGCTTTCTTATGTTGATCTGTGTTTCTTGTTATCAGTGACGTTGTTGAATACTCTTTGGCCAAGCTGCTAGAGAAACTCCAAATTACTCATGAGGAGGTAAGACTGAAACATGAATTGAATGTCTTGTATAGCTTACTGCTACATTTACATTTTTCTATCATTTATTTAACCACTGACTGAAACATTTGATATAAATATCTTGTTGTTTCTTTTTTGCTACCTCTCCACCAGTTTGTTGACCTCTGTATCTTGTTGGGATGTGACTACTGTGACAAGATAGCTGGTTTTGGTCCTAAGAGAGCTCTGACACTGATCCAGAAGCACCGCACTATAGAGAATGTTGTTTTGCACATCAACAGACAGGTACTATGTTGTCCCATTGGTCTTTGTTTTTCTTTCTGTATGTTTCTTTACAAGAATGTGTAATATCATCATAACAAAACTGATTCCTGCTGCCCTTTAGACCCATCCAGTGCCAGAAAACTGGAAGTACAAAGGAGCACGGAAGTTATTTTTGGATGCACAAGAAACCAAAGCTCCTGATCTCATCTGGACTGAGCCCGATGAAGAAGCTTTGGTTCAGTTCCTCACTTACTGCAAACATACATGCAAGTAGGTACTCATGGCTGTATTTTGTTCAGCTTTTATGTCACATGATTCTCTGTCTGTTTTGAAGACAGTTACGACTATATTTATGTGGTTTTGTTTTCAGGGAGGCCAGAGTTCGTCAGCGAATGGAGAGGTTTCGAGAAATGCGGGAGAGCAAGCGGAAGGAGAGGGAGAAGGAGCCTGCAGCAGGACAAAGCAGGCAGACTAGCATGAAAGACTTTTTCAGAGCTGTCAGAAAGAGGGAGCAGGTGAACCTTCTGAGTTTTTCTGTACTATTGTCATTCTCATTAAAGCTTAATGGGAAAAGAAGGTTATAACTTCTTATTTGACTGAAATCCCTTCCAAACTACCCTTCGAAATACTTGGACAAATTAGTTCACCTCTGATTAAGCAGTGATAAAACAGGATCATTGTTTTAATTGTACCTCACAGAAGACAAAGATATTTTGAAAAAAACTATACACAATTAAAATAACTGCGCAATGATTGGTTTGTCTTATCAGTTGTTCTCCCTATCTTCCTCTAGCCTGCGGAAGCTTCAGACTCCTTAAGCAGCAGCAGAAAGAGGCCGAAGTCGAAATGAGGCTGCTGCCATCTGCTGCTTGTTGTCTCAACCGTCAAAGATGGACATTTTTGCTGTTGCAATCTTTAATCTTTTATTCTGGAGAGAGGATCTATCATGCTTCCGTCCTGTGTTGTTGACATAATGTAGCATATTTGAAATGTATATATATATTGATATATAATTATATACATATACATATATATATATATATATATATATATATATATATATGTATATGTATATGGATCTTTCACATCAGCAGAGGACTGTGCTCTGCAGAATTTGCCAATGATTTAAGAAGAAGCCAATATAGGGAATCTTGCAAGTCGCTGACTTAAAGTCCTTGTCCCTTCATAGGACCAAGTCCCTACTAACAATACAATACTCTTATCTTGTCCCCCACGATATAATTCCCGGAGCAATTCTTCAGTGCATCCAATTTCCTGCATCCCACCAAGAGAAGCAGTACATGCCATGGGCGGCTATGAAAGAGAACAGTGTGATCACTGTCAGAGAGGCCTTCCCCCAAGCCAAAACGAGAGACAAGGGATGTTTCATCACAACATATTCAATGAGCACCTGTTGTGTAAACGGTGCCAAGACACAGACTTAAGACTTGAATTATTAATCATGCAAGTCAAATTGTTTATAAGAGAAATATTGAGATGTTTAGAAAATATAAAGAAAAAGTCATTTTGAAAAGACTAAGTTTCTTGGGACTGTATTTTATGTTTTAGACGTCGGTTTTATACATAATGATGTTGGCCTTTTAGATTAAAATCATGTTTTCAATTCATCTGTTTTTGTGTAATTATGATACATGTGACTGGATGTGGGGTAAATATTTTGAAATGTATGATAAATGTCGTTTTTTCGCAGGATAGTTTATCCAGAACTGCTTTATGTTTGAGATTACTGTGCATTGAGAATCGGCGTCGTTCCAAACCAGGAGATGGCGCATTCGCTAGTGAAGCCGGTCGGTGTGTCATTTTCTTCCACACAGAAGAAGAAGCTATCAGTCGCCCAGTCTCCCAGCTACTACACCTCTGAGTAAGGTGTCTGCCCGGCCACCGCTGTCCTACGCGGCCAGCCTGTCTTGAAGACACCAGCCCTGTCCGGGTCCTTGACCAAATTCCCCCCCGGCGATACCAGCCAACTGTTTTTGGCCATGGCGTCAAGTGCGAAGCGAAAGCAAGAGGAGACTCATCTGAAGATGCTCCGGGAAATGACTAGCCTGCCCGCGAATAGGAAATGCTTCGACTGCGACCAGCGCGGCCCGACTTATGTCAACATGACAGTGGGCTCCTTCGTCTGTACCACCTGCTCTGGCATCTTGTGAGTTTCCTATGGGGTGAAAGAACCCTTTTTATCCTCCACACGGCGTTGTTGTGCGGTCTACCGCTGACTTTGCGGTTGTGTTAGCTCGTTTGCTAGCTTTGAAGTCGAGACAGGTAACGTTGACGCTCCCCTCGGTCCAGCCCGAGGCCGTTGGGTTGGGCTGGAAAGTGTCGGCTGTTTGTTGTGCTTACAGCAGTGAGGGAAGATGTGAGGTCGGCCGATGTTAATTAACATTCAGGCGAAATGTGAGACTGAGAGAGGTGGTCTCAATGTTTTATTGTTCGGGGGTCGGGGTAAGAAGTATTTGGTGTCCAGGGAAGCTGCTCTCCTGTAGGTTAGCTGAACTTCAGCTAGACCTCAACATTCAAGGCAAACAGACCCTCGGGAGATTTGTAGGAACAGGGTGGGTCCCTCAACCCGACTGGGGAAGTAGATGAAGCCGGTCAGTGGGTCGTCACTGCCACTTCTTCCTCCTCTGAAACTCCAATTATTATGAAATCATGACCAGGATTTACGCAATGCTTGATTTAAGCAATATCCCCATTGTCTTTGTGTGTTGTGTGTGCATGGGTCCAATATCATTACCAGTTGTTTCCTTACAATTATATGTTAATAACATTTGAGCAACATTGGCAAAGATAATATTTTGTACTTACGGTGTTGTATATCCCACTTAAATGAGACTGGATGTCCAAAATGCAAAGATATGGCCAAGAGTTGAATTCGAGTAATAACTACTTCTGGTTGCACAGGGAAGTGCTCACATCTCCTTTTTTTTTTATCTTCCTCCTTTTATTTGTCTGTCTATATCTGAACAATCAAACATAAATGTCAAGTTTAAGAACTCATAAATACACAAGATTAATTGACTGGATAAGTATTAACCCCCTTGAAGTCAGTATTTAGACACATGGGAGCAATTGAACGTATGCAGATAGGACTTAATCTTTGCTAATCTGGACACAACCCTTTCCTCATTCTTTTTTGGAAGACTGAAGTGCATTGTTGCATGAACAGCAATTCTCACATCCTGCTATAATGTCTGGTCAGGATGCACACTTCACTTGGCCACTGCAGCACATTAACAGTGTTGTTTTAAAGCCCTTCTAAATGTGCTGCAGAAGTGTTTCCTCAAGGATTTCTCTTTAGCGACATTAATTTTGCTCCCCGTCTCCACTAGCCATCTATGGCCTCCTTCAGAGAAACATCCCCACAACAAGAAGCGGCCACCAGCAGCCTTTTACTGTGGGGCTGTGTGTTAGGATCTCATCAGACTATAGTCTGTCACATCCCTCCTAGCAAACAGTGGCCCAGATGTCATACGATTTATTGTTAATTCTACTTTATACAGTTGTTTAGCCTTTCCTGACTCCTCTGTAGCCCCTGCAGCGCCATGGCCACTGTCCTCTCCTCAGTTTCTGAGAACTGCTTACTAATGTCAGAATTATAGCCGTTTTTCATATTAAACTCTTACCAGAATTAGTATTTTGTAGAGGTTTTCCTCTTATGTTGTGGTTCGGAAAGAATCAATGACAGATTGTCCGCCCCAGGGAGCCAAGTTGTGATTTTGATCTGCACAGAGAAAGCTGAATTGACTTTTCAGTGCCTTGAGTGTAGCTAATTTTGGGTTCAGCTAGTTGTTTGACTTCTAAAACAGCCGTAGGAACCAAATTAAGATATTTCTCATTGTATTTATTGTTCTCTATTTGTAGTTTAGATGCATTTGTCTAGGTTTGTTTCTACTGTGACTCCCAATAAACGTTTTCAGTGGATCATAATGAAATTGTAGTTATGTCTCCTGGTATTCATAGCTTAACCATTAAAACATGAGAACATGAAAATGAAGAACCAAATTAACACCCCCAAATATTTCTTAACTAAGTTTCCCATTGTTATTTCAAGGAATTCATCGACATTAAATTCTTCGTTCGGATGTTCTTTTATTTAATTTTGGTTTGTCTTTGATTGTTTCATGACACAAGAATGGCTTTGGGTTGCATCCGGCTCCTCCTGTTCTTTCGCTAACAAATACCTCCTCCACCCACAGGCGCGGACTGAATCCCCCACACAGAGTGAAGTCCATCTCTATGACCACATTCACACAGCAAGAAATCGACTTCCTACAGAAACACAGTAATGAGGTATCACACACACACTGACATTGTTAACCACTTTTAATAGTCATCACTGTCTGGTATGTAGCTCCGCATTTTTCAGAGTCCTTCTTAGTCAACTTTATTGGCATTCCTCTTCCCCCCAATTTTTTCTCCCTGTTCTCGTCATCCCCTCCCCCTCCCTTCCCCTCTCTCTCTCCCCCCT
>CAAKHC010010923.1:81248-125357 GCA_901007825.1 Macroramphosus scolopax
TTTTTTTCAACCTCATTTTGTGGGATACGATTTGGCAAGAGTAAAACCTATTTTTGAAAAAAAATCTAGAGGCTTTAAAAGTAACATAGCTAACATTTATATTCCAACAGGAATCAAGTCAGTTAGTGCGTATCAAGTTAGTAGTTTAGTGGGAAAATATAGTTCATTCTGTACCTTGACAATACATCAGGCCAACGGGTAACTATCTGTTGTGATGCAATATAAAAGTGTCAAGATTCTTACGTGTTGCCTTTGCCAAACATCATTCCATAGTTTTGGACTTCTGTTAATAATACGATTCCGTTTGACAGCAGGCTCTTCGCTGTCTGAGACTTTTTATGTCTGCTTGTCCTCTTTTACTGCACAATTATTGAAAACGCAGCACCACTATTTCATACTTTGATTTCAGAATGAAGGTTCCATTGAATCAGATTGAAATAGTCTCTCTATTTTAAGTAGGTTAATCAATATTGTATCCCTTTAAGGTACTTCCACTGTGTTCAGATCAGACCTTATTATTTAAGCTGTGTGTTATTGGAGTTTTAATATGTCCGTATGTGTGTGTTCGTGCTTTTTTCCCCCAAATGTCAAGGTATGTCCCTCCAGACCAGGCAAGGTCAGTATCAAGCGTCCAGGCCTCGGTGTCCGGCTCCTCAGCCAGCAGCACTGGCAGTACCCCAGAAGTCCAACCTCTTAAGACCTTGCAGCTCAACAAGACTCCACTGCGTCAAGTAAAAGAAATACACATAGATCCTTGTTTTGCCCCATAAGATATAAATCTGATGTGATTAAGAAATACGGTTGGTGAGAAGTGTAGACTGCCTTATTTTTACTCTGGCTGCTGTCCAGTCTCCAGGGCTAGGTCGTTCCCAGGCTCACAGTGCAGCTCAGGAAAAGAAGTTTGACCTGCTCTCGGACCTGGGAGGAGACATCTTTGCAGCTCCACCCTCTCAGTCTGCCAGCTCTACCAACTTTGCCAATTTTGCACATTTTCAAAGCCAATCGGGTAAGGTGCCTTTCTCCTGGAGGTCCAGCAGTTATGGAGACTAATGCAGACCTCCAGTTTATGCTCTTTGTCATCATTCCATGCTTTACCCTGCCATTGCTATTACATCCATATCTGTATTCATGTTTCCTTGTTTATGGCTGCAGCACCTCAGGGTAACACAAATACCAACTTTGCCAACTTTGATGCATTTGGAAACACTGCAATTCCATCCCATCCGAGCACATCACCCCCCTCAAAGTCCTTTTCATCAGGTACCCCCTTCCCATCACCAGTCAGTCCACATACACATCCTCTCATCAGTATGTTTCATTTATTACCCACTGTGTCCACTGGGCAAGTCCTGTGCCAATGTGCCGATCATCACCACTTCCTAAGCAAGTTGTAATATATGTTACTCAAAGCAGTCGACACTATAGACATGGTAAAGTGGGAGCGTTTTATCAATCAGAATTAATTCATTGCTGTTCTCTCATTGGACATTAGGCCTCACATAGGGTTGATGAATCACTTCTATCCATTGCCCTTTAATAATTAAGTGTGTATATAAGCATGTGGCGTGTGATCTTTGAGTGTATTAATTTTTGTTGTCCACAGGAGGTGGTGTGCCAATTCCATCCATGTCGAGCGCTGTTCCTGCCCAGTCCCAAACGGGAAGCTGCACACAGGATCGCTATGCTGCTCTGGCTGAGTTGGACAACAAACTCAGCTCCACTGTCTCCACAGGCAATAGCGTGCAAGGGTGAGAGACTGGCAGATGCACCAACGCAAAACACACACACAAACCCAAAACGCACACACACACACCCAACACATACAAACACACACACACCTAACACACACACACACACAGCACATACAAACACACACACACCCAACACACACACACACACAACGTGTAGGAATTTGGTTTTGCCTTTACTCAATGTAAGTTATCAATCAAGTCCAACTAAATAAATAGAATTACAAGACAGGGTTTCTTTTGCCCACAGAATTAGATTGTTATTTATTGTAGGATTACACACAAACTACCTAGATGATTTCACTGAACAAAGTCTTACACTCCGGAAGTGCATTTCTAGAGTTGTTCATACATCACGGACATGTCTGCTGTCGGCTGTGGTGATGTTTCAACATGATGTACTAGTAAGTGAGGCAATACATCAATTGTTTGACTAGGTGGCATAAATCACTTCCCACATCCTTGATGAATCTGCTTCAAAGACACTGTTCGTATTCAATGGATGTAAAAACACTAACACAGGTATTGTTTTGACAGGAATTTATTTGGACCCGTTCTTGGTTCATCGCCAGCCCAGAATCCACCTGTTCTACCGAGCATGCAGCCGGGCTTCGGAGGTGGTCATTACGATAACCACTACAGTGATTATTACAGAATGGAAATGTATTTATAGTCGTACACGTTGTACATCTGCTGCTCTATGACTCACATTTATTCTCCTCTTGTATGTAGCTGTCCCTTCCACAAACCCCTTCGTTGCTGCAGCTGTTGCCCCAGAGATGGCCACCAACCCTTTCCAGACCAACGGTAGAGCTCCAGTCGCAGGTGTGCGGGCATTTTAACTGCAGTGTGCTTAACACATTTCTTTCTTCGACATTTGTGTTTCTTTGATGTAACTTTGTTACATTGTCAAGTAAACTTAGGGATTTACTACTGTATCCAGAACTTTCTCCTCCTTGTGTGTTTGTGTCCACATATATGATGTGTGTGTGCATTCACTGTACACGCATGCTATGTGTGTGTCTTGTAGCCTCATTTGGTACTGGCTCTATGAGCATGCCTGCTGGCTTTGGGAATGCGTCTTCCTACTGCCTCCCGACCAGTTTCAGCGGAAACTTCCAGCAACAATTCCCTGGCCAGGCCCCCATCCCTTACTCTCAACCCGGGGCCTACCACCCTCAGTCTAATGGTTAGTGGCCTCCCACATCCCTCTGTCTTCTTACCCTGCTCGACCTGTGCAGTAGCTGTCAGTCAATCAAATGCTGGATTTTCACAGTCCTCCATACTATGGAATTTCATTGGGAGCGTCAGCTACTGCACAGTGATAAGTGGTTGCATTTAGGTTGTAAAGCTTTAGTGTTCTGATGTGTACCGGGCTCTGGACCCAAAACACAATTAGTCAATTCTCTCTGGAGGCTTTGATCACACCTGAATGCAATCTGACATGCTAAAGCTTGGCTCTGTTGTATTTTTGCTCCTTTTTTTAACAGTCTTTGTACGTTTATGATTTCCTAAAGTGATTCACTGTTTATATGTGACTCTTTAGGGCATGCTCCTTGTGGGCTCCTGAAAAAACAGCTATAACGAAATTATACAAAAATATTTACTATTATACATTCAACATCTAGAGAGAGCACACCCAACGTGTTGTACATTCATGTCCCTCTATCCCCCCCAAGGCCCTGCATTCCCAGTCTATGGTCTGAACAAGCCCTCCATGACGCCCTTCGGCCAGCCCATGGCCGGCCCTGGCATGACCAGCAACCCATTCATGGTGAGCATGCATGGGCTTCTTTACACAACTTTTAAAGGATGATTACAGTATTTTTAAACATGGGCTCTGTTTTTCCAACACCTTTTTTTTTAAGTCTAAATGATAATTAATAGGTTTATTAGAACAAGCCCAATATTGAATGATAATGTTATAACTGGAATTCTTCGTCAGAGAACATCCACAGATAGTGCTTGTTTTGGAGAGCTTCAGAACATCATGTATGGAAACCCTACAGAGATATTTTAATATTAGATTTATTTTAACAGTGAGAGACAGAATATAAAAAAAATCTGGAATATCACATTATATTAAAGCTATAAATTGATTTGCATTTGACTGAATGAAATAAGTATTTGATCCCCGACCAACCAGCGAGCATTCTGACTCCCACAGACCGGTTAGATTTGTCCTCTCGCCTAAAGAAAGTACTTCTACTCTCAACTCGTTACCTGTATAAAAGACGCCCGTCCACAGAATCAGTCAATCAGATTCCAACGTCTCCACCATGGGCAACACCAAAGACCTGTCTAAGGAAGCATGGACAAGAGGCTGGAATGGGGTAAAAGACCATTGGCAACCGGCTTGGTGAGAAGGAGACAACTGTTGGTGTGATTATTGGAAGATGGAGGAAACACAAAATGACCTCATGGAAGGTGATGCATCAGACCAGAACTACACAGGAGGAACTTGTTAATGATCTCAGGGCAGCTGGGAACGCAGTCACCAAGAAAACCATTGGTTACACACTATGCCGTAAAGGATTAAAATCCTACAATGCTGGCAACGTCCCCCTGCTCAAGAAGGCACATGTACAGGCCTCTCTGAAGTTTGCCAATGACCACCTGAATGATTGGGAGAAGTGTTGGGAGAAGGTGATGTGATCAGATGAGACCAAAATCAAGGTCTCTGGCATCAACTCGACTCGCCGTGTTTGGGGGAAGAGAAATGCTCACTATAACTCCAAGAACACTGTCTCCACCGTCAAGCATGGAGGTGGAACCATTAGGGTTTGGGGTTGTTTCTCTGCTTTAAGGGACAGGATGACATCACCCCATCGAGGGGATGGTCGGGGTCATGTACCATTAAATCTTGGGCGACAACCTCCTTCCCTCAGCCAGGACACTGAAAATTGGTTGTGGATGGGTCTCCCAGTACGACAATGACCCAAAACATACGGCCAAGGCAACAAAGGAGTTGCTCAATAAGAAGCACATTAAGGTTATGGAGTGGCCTAGCAAGTCTCCGGACCTTAATCCCATAGAAAATCTGTGGAGGGAGCTGAAGCTTGGAGTTGCCAAGCGACAGGCTTGAAACCTTGAGGATTTGGAGAGGATCTGCAAAGAGGAGGGGACCAAAATTCCTCCTCAGATGTACAAACCTGGTGACCAACTACAAGAAACATCTGACCTCTGTGCCACCAAGAGGTTCTCCACCAAGTACTAAGTTATGTTTTGCAAGGGGATCAAATACTTATTTCACTCAAATACAAATAAATTCACATCTTTTTATAAACATTTGTTTTCCTGGATTTTTTTTTTTCATATTCTGTCTCTCACTGTTGAAATCAACAAACAATTAAAATCATGCACAGTACTGCAGAACTTGAACATTTAATTACATCCATATAGGAATGTTTCCTGTTTTTGTCTTGGATCTGAACACTGACACCCTCTCTTATTGCAGGCGGGAGCTCCAGCTGGGTCATTCCCCCCAGGGGGGTCCTCAACCAACCCTTTCCTGTAGCACAGCTCCCCGTACTCCCCACCAGAGGGCAGCATGCAGCACATATTCAACGCAATTGTTCTGTCACACTATTAGTGGCAGAACATTTCTAAAGAAACAAAACAAGACAATTTTTTCATGAAACAAGTTTACAACACTATGAAGGAGTACAAAGGACTATATTGAAGACTAAGGGACTGTCCTGGGGAATAATGTACTGTTTGGACTATTGTACAATACCTGATATGCTTTTTATTCTTTGTTTATGACTGTAAGCTCTGTGCATATCATCATTTGTAATCACAATTAAGTACATGTTATGTATAACAGGGACTGAGTTAACAAAGGTGAGTATATACACACCTTGTGGAAAAACCCTCTGCAAACTATCGTAACGGTTTACAATTTAAGATTATTAACAGGGTTCTATACAAATCCAGGTTCCGTGGTTCGAAGCAGCCTCGGAGATGCATTTTATTTTGAGTATAATTGCTACTATACTGGCACTACATTGTCCTTGATAACTTCCAGATCCAATAGTTGCCTGTAACCAAAAGCAAGTCTTTTTAAAATAGTATAACTTCCTTAAAAAGTTAATTGGGACGGAGAAGAATGATGAATCATCTTGCAAATATTTGAAATTGTGGAGAAGGAGTAATGGCTGAATTATGTTTTGAAGCCAAGGCAGCTCCTTCGGTATGAGTCCAGCAGAGGCCCCACAGATGTTTCTCATCTTTCTGTAAAGGGAAAGGCATGTCTGCTAGTGCACAAATGGAGGAAAGTCACAAGGAGCGCAGACATCAAGATGATGTTTTTGTCCTGAAACCCGACCAAGTATGTGAAACATGAGTGGAGTTATTCCAAATCCTCTCAATAACCTGATGTGCTTGTTGAGGATGCCAGAGGAGCAGATCTTAACTCATTCAACATGTGTGGAACATGTCCTGATGCAAGGTTCAGGGTTGTAGGTCTGAACCTCGGGTAACCCTCAAAGCAACAGGTGAAGGTTGTCTTCTTGACTGGGAATGAGAAGTTTACCAGACTCTTTCAAGATGAAATAACTCCCGTTGAAATGTCAAGTGTATTTACTGAGGTCCGTTGAAATATTTGCCTTTTTGATGAAAAGATTAAAGTGGGACAAACAAGGTGAGAAACAAAGAAGTCCCTCCAGTTTTCTGTAAAATGACGGGACCTTTCATTGAATCACACTGTGACTGGAGAACGAGGGTCCCGCCACCAGTGACTAACAATGAATTTGATGTGTTTCTTGTCTTTACAAGAATAGGTAAGTAAATGTGTACATATATAAATATATGTATAAATAAATTAAAAGATTTTTAACTACTGTACTGAGTTTGTGTGACTACAGTCATTATTCTGTGTTTTTACACAAACATGAACTATATCCAGTGGCCAGTTTATTAAGTACACCTCTCTCAGACCTAAGACAGCTGCCTTTACAGCACCTACATTTACAGTCATAGTCGTAGCTTGTGTAGCTTAATAAAGAGCAACTTAACTTAACTTAAGAACAAGCTGAACTCTAACTTGGTGCTTCAGAGCGTCCTCCAGCTGAGGAAGCACTGTTGCCATGACAACATGCAAACAGACATGGCGTCCCTGTTGACAGACCCTCTGTTTGAAATCTCTGGACAGGGTCCCTCACCAAACAAGAACTTTTATTCTTTGGCAGTCACCAAGACAGACGTAAGTAAAAGTTTATGGTTTCTGACTTGTAAGCAGGCTGGAAGCGACGTCTTTCCCGTTGTGTTGTCATGGATATTCAATTTCCTTTTTCCAATTAGCAGCTAACGTTAGCTGTGTTGTTTTTTTTATCCTGTAACGAAATAAGCTCAGAACTATATTAAAACTGCGTAGATAAAGACAGATTAAATCAACAATGAAAAATAGTAGAAGACATTTTTAATAGATCTTGTCTTCATGATGATGAGTAATAAAAGTTATTGTATTTAGAGTTAGCAAAAAGTACAATATCACCTGAAGGGTTACTTATATAATTGCACCAAGAAAGCTGCGGTCCTTTTGAAATAAACCATCCTCAACACTTGTAGTGGTCATTTCCAGGTGATTTGGAGATGGTGGAAGATCTCTATGAGAGCTGTGGACCGGTACTCGAGGCCCGGGGAGCTGAGGGAGTCTCATCAGGACTTCCTGGACGACCGCTGGCTGCAGTGTAAGACCTTCACATACTGTATAGGACTACCTCTAGAATACATGCACAGCTTTTGACATGATAGCCTCTTAACTATTTTTTATTTAATTCCAGTTTAAATGAAATTCCGAGCAGTGTATGTGTGTGTATATCACAGTATACATTGGTCCCCAGGTGACCTCAGTATGGTCTTTGGTCATCGAATCCTGCAATACACCAAGGCTTTGTGCCAAGGTCACTATGATTACCTGCAGCGCCTGTCTGACACCTTACTCTTTCGGATAATAAATTATCTGGAGCTGGAGGATGTAGGTCAACTTGCACGAGCGTCACGCAGGTTCAGGCAGGTGAGTTTCATCATATTTATGCATATGATTAAAATCATGGAACTTGTTTAGAGTAACTAGTATTCATAGAGCTTCTTTATACTTCTGTTCTTCAGCTATGTGGGTCGGAGGAGTTCTGGGAGCAGGCAGTGTGCAGGCGATGCAGCACAGTCTCAGCTCAGGTCTCTTCTCTGGCACTTGAGGTCGGCTGGCGCAACATCTTCTTCACCAGCAAGCTACAGCTGCAGAAGATGATCAGCCGCCGCAGGCTGGCGACTGAGGATCCAGCAGAAGGACATGTCTTGGACCCAGATACTAAATTAGGGAAACCTCCAGGTGAAAGTGCAGAGACGGACCACACGTCTAGTTCTGATGAAGAATCTCCCCCTGTTATTATCCCTGATCTCAGCCTTGGAACGGGGCCTGAACAGCTGTTGGAGGACAACAACAGCTCACAGCTCAACTTAGCTCTTGTAAAGGGTCAATATGCCATTAATACACCATGAATAAATCATTTCCCAATTTCTTGATAATATTATCTTTTATCTTTTATGTGATAGATTATTCGATGTTAGTTCTTTATAACTGATTGTTTGTCCCGGATATATGAAGAGAATTGGTCCGTGCCTTTTGTGACTGCATATTGAAATGATAAAGTAGTTTATATGATTTGTTAATTTTGATATTCATATTTTGTAATAATTTCAGTTCTATATTGTGATAAACATGTTATATACGAAACACAAGTCTTGGTCTGATGATCTGCATTCCTGGAGGATATCGATGATGTCTGGGAGTTCTGATAGGATTACAAGTGTTGTCCAAACAGGTAATATCCGTCCCCTAGAGGGCACAAGCTGCCAATGCTAATGTCCATTAAATCTCTCTGCATCCCTGTTGGCCTTCTCAGGCTTTATGCTGCAAGTATTGTGGGGGTTCACTGCCACTCCAGGCCCCTAAGAGTCAAGTTTAAGCGGGTAGTTCTGCTGGTAGTGAGCAGCAGCCAGAGGAGTAAATTGCTTGTTGGTCCAACAAGTCTAGCCTTACATGCTACCTGATTAAATTCACTTTACAACCCTGTAATCTGGTAGTGAGCTAGTTTCATCTCTTCAGCTGAGAGTCCCGACCCTCGGCTGAAGAGATGAGGGAGTGTCTCACCTCAGATGTAATGAAAAGATATATTTAGTCAGTCATTGATCTGTGGCTCAAGTGTTGGTCATTGTGTCTTCATGGACTGTCATTGGGGGCAAAGAAGTCCAACAGCAAGCCACAGTTTTCCTTTTAGCAGTGCTCAGTAAGGAGGTTTACTCCTGCAACCACACTCTCAGGACATATTCAATGCTGCACTGGGGTGAGGCTGCAGATTTTGGGCCCCATGAGAACATAATATAATAATACTATTTTGTTCTAATATGCTGTACGTGCTCCAATCAATTATGGGCCAGTGCTGCACAACCTTCTCTGCATTCTGAGGTAAATAGTTCTACCTGCAAACAGGGAGATGTTCCGGTGTTCCTGCTTGTAGTGTAAAACTATCTATCACTTCATGGCTGTATCTTATTTACGTGTAATACAGGGTACGATGTATTTTCCATAAACACACAGGGAAATTGTACAGCTACTAAAACCAGGTGTGTTAGCTGATGCACGCACAGATGCATGCATGCACACACGCACACACACACACACACACACACACACACACACACACACACACACACACACACACACACACACACACACAGACACGCAGTTTTTTTCCACCGATTATACTTGATATACAGAATCTTGAATATGGAATCTTTTTGTGGAAAGCTTGAGGCAGTAAGAGGATGGAGTCAGATCATCACGTCGTGGGCTGAGTAAGAGATATGATGCTCCACCCATCTTAACCTTTACTCCCTGGTCAGGCAACAATAATCCACCTAAGGTTAAAGGACTAGTCTGCTCAAAGATCAAACATGGAAGACACAGTGGAGAAAAGTAGCACGAGACGTGTGTGTTTCCTGTGTCTGCAGCTCAGCTCAGCCTCTCTACTCACTCTTTAATCTCACTCGTTTGTCAGCATATTACTTAAATCTATATTTCTTTTTACAGCGGTTTATTTTAAGATTGTGCCATTTTTAGAGCGAATGCATTGTTTTGTGATCCTCCGTAGAGAACAGGGTTCAACCATAAAGGGACCTGTGAGCTCTCAGCTTACCTCTTTCTGCTTCCATGACCTGGTAAAAGATGAAACCTGCGGTCATCCACTCAGGAGGCTTAAGTGCTTTACTGACACTACGCTCTTTACAACATGACTGACATTTAACATGATTGATATTTATGACAAGTCTCCTACTCTGGCAAGACACGTCTTCCTCTATTTAAATTGTAGTTTGGGTGAAATTCTACTGAATGACAGCTCGGTTGAATTCAGGTTCTTTTTCTTCACTGCTTTGTTGCCGTTTCCATTCTTTCTTTCTTTGATGGAACCAAATACCAGATTCTTTATTCTTTTTGGGAAATCCTTCTAAGACTTTGCTCAAGAAAATATTATTAATTATAGTAATAAATAAAAGCATCATCCATGCATTCAGCGGTCGCCCGTCGGGGCCTTCTGGATGTCAGCAGATCTGAGTTTGGAGCTCTGGCAGCAAGCAAAGCTGTTGATCTTGTGCAGGGTTGAGACCATTTGAGAAAGGATTAGCCAACAATATCTGAGGTTAATCGTGCTGAGTTAGTCTACCGGACTGTAAGTGCAATGTGGGTTTGCTGCATAAGGGTGCAAAGAAAATGTGGATTCATCTCGGGTACAAAAGAGTGATTGTAAGAAAGTGCTGTGGCAGAGAACGAGCAGACCAGGAAGCTCTTAGTCAGACATATTTAATTAAAATTCAGTGACAGTATCTGTTAGAATTCCCCTTGTTTTCAGAATATATTGGCGTTCCAGTTCAATCCCAGTAAACTGGTACATTCGCAAATGATACATTCAATGCTGCAAGTATATTTTAACACTAGTGTAGTATTTTGGTCTGCAAACGTACCCAAGTCTAAGATCTAAGGTATATGTACTGCATGATGCCAGGATTGCAAGAGACTGAGAGCACAGATTGACGTTGGAAACATGCCTTTGTTGGCCTGAACTCTTCAGGTGACGGCCGGTTGGTGTGAGGTTGGTGTGATATCGCTGTCGGTTTCAGGTGCATCAGCAGTCTGTGGTTGAAGCTCAGCTCGGTCACAGGAAGTCATCTTATAAACGGAACATTACAAGCTAGCTCTGGTGCCACAATAATACGGTCCTCTGTGTTCCCTCACACCTCTTATGAATCATGCCTGACATTATTGGACTCTGAATATACAATGTTTTTTTTGCCTTGTTGTTCATCGGCCAGAACAAAGAAACACTGTGCACTCATTCTTCTTTTTACTACGATAGATAATCCAACGTTTTTTGCATCCAAGCGAGCGCGTCCTCACATCACGACGACGTCTTTACATTCCCTGCGCAGTTCAGACTTTAACAAGACGTAGTAAAACTGTTAAGTGACGTCGGGATTCCGGCAAACAAGCAGTGATCATTGATGATGGTGGGTGAATTATGAGGATGAGAGAGCATGAGGGAAGAGGAACAAGCAGATTAGGAATAAGCTCTGAAGTACTTGCAGTGTTGAGACTGGGATGGGAAAAGAGAAGAGGATGATGCATGGGGATAATCTCATGTCTAAGAGTCATGCTTTACTCCTCAAACCCCTTAACACAGGGGAACTTATACCTGATAATTCATATACTGCTGAAGGCTCAAAATACATGTATATACTCCAGCATGTACATATACTGCAATATCAAATGTTATAATTTTGTTTCTGACGATGGATCCTATAATTTGACTATGCCTACAACTTTCATAGTCTTTCTTCTCCCCTTTGTCTTTCACTGTGTCTCACCATGATCTGCATCGTCAACAGAAGCCACCGGACCACCGTTAGTGACCAGTGAACTCCCTGAACATATATAGAGGGATACAAAGCCTCTTAGGACAGAGCCCGCTTACGATTCCCTTTCCGTGCACAGTATCCTTGAATAGACCACACAAAGATCCTTAAGCCAAAATCCCTCCCTGGTATTTAATTCTAAATGAGTAATTACTGGGTGTGTCAGTGTGTCTTAGGTTTGCAGGTAGGTTGGGCGAAGGAGCTCATTTGTACACTTGCTGTGAAGAGAATTGCACTTTCATACAGACACACACATTCTTAAAGACACTGTACGAGTCGGACGAGGGTTTCCCTGGGGAGCCGCTGAAGAAACCAGTCAGTTAGGGGGGACAGACCACATACAGCCGCCAAGATGTGTGACATGGGGGGACTGGATAACCTGGTGGCCAACACGGCCTACCTAAAAGCCCAGGGGGGTGATGACAAGGAGATGAAAAGGCGCCGTCGCAGCTTGTCGCTCCCCAAGCCCGAGCAATGTGCTGCAGTGCGAACTTCCATCGACAAGGACTTTACGTTGCTCTGTGAAAGGCAGCCGATTGGCAAAAAGTTTTTCCGCGAGTATCTGTCAAGTAACGCTCAGTTTAAGCTGGCTGCTGATTTCCTGGACGAGCTGTATGAATGGGATCTGGCCGAAGGCGCGCCGAAAGACAAGGCCCGGCAGAACATCATCAACAAGTACTGCAAAGATTCCTCCAAGAACTTCCTGTCCTTCCTCACCGGGGAGGCTTCTGACAAATGCAAGGCTGTGACAGATGCCAACTTTGAGGAGGTGATGAAAGGAAAAATCCAGGAGAGCGTTAGAGATTTTCTGAAAGGCAAACCCTTCTCAGATTACCAGGCCAGCCCGTTCTTTGATAAATTCCTCCAGTGGAAGGAGTATGAGAAAATGCCCATCAGTGACAAATACTTCTATGAGTTCAGGACCTTGGGAAAGGGAGGCTTTGGAGAGGTAAGCATGCAGCGCATCTACATATATTATAAAAATCTGTTGAAGTATGTGTAAAGTTAAGTAAAACCTTTTTTTATGGCTTTACAAACTCCTCGTTTGTATAAATTTAAAGGTAGATTACCATCATTTTGTGTAATGAATGTGTAAAATTGCATCGTAGCCGAGGTGCTGCAGTATTAGAGTGTCACCGCCACATTCGTAAGAGAGCTCTGTAGTTGCTTTGAAGTGTATTGTAGTTTCATACCGTACATAATCCTGAAGGGATCGTGGATTCCTGAGACGGACCTGCAAAGTCTGAGAAATGCATGAATAACATTTCACACAAGACAAATTACAAAGCTTAAGAGAGAAAGTGAGAAAGGACGGAGGTGTGAAGCTGCTGTAATGCTGCAGATATTGAACCCCTGGAAGCCCCAACTGTCCTTATTTAGATCAAAACCTCTTTTTCAATGCAGAAATACGACTGGCACTGCAGTAAAAAGTAGAAAATGTTTGCTTGTCATGGTTTAGCCTGAGGGGTCAGATTATATTTAAGAACAACGGTGCTGATACGCATCGTAAAGAAGACAAACTTTGAGGTATAAATGATAGAACAATGTGTTTCTACTCTGCATCAGAAGCACAGGGATGTTTTACAACTTTAAAAGGTGATGTTAAATGGAAGAGAGGGTTGATATCAGGATATAATCTGAAGATCTTTCTCAGAGGACAGTCTTGTTTCGACTGTTCATGAAGGTTCATCAGACAGTTGATTTATATGAACCTGTTTATAGAGCAGGAATATTACTGAGTTAAAGATGTGAAAGACACAGCTGGCAAAAGTCAAGCTGTTCACTGATCCAACATCAATGTCAGGTTTATGACACAGTTTGGGGCTTATGACATGTCAGAGTAAACACAGCTCCCTCTGCTCTATTAGAAGGATCATTTGGGATCATTTCAATGGTCAAATTCATGTGAATTTCCATGTAATGATCAGCTGAGCTGTCTGCAGGCCTGCTGGTCTGCCTGGATTGTGTCTGGTGGAACATCGGTTAATAAAAACACTGTTTTTCTTCCAGGTATGTGCTGTGCAGGTGAAGAACACAGGCCAGATGTACGCCTGCAAGAAGTTGTGTAAAAAGCGCCTGAAGAAGAAGGGTGGTGAGAAGATGGCCCTGCTGGAGAAGAAGATCTTGGAGAAGGTTAACAGCCTGTTTCTGGTCAACTTGGGCTACGCTTACGACACCAAGACTCACCTGTGCCTTGTCATGACCCTGATGAATGGAGGAGATCTCAAGTACCACATTTATAATATAGGCTACGATGGCAAGGGGGTGGACAAGGGCATCGAAATGAAGCGCATCATCCACTACACAGCTCAGATCACCACTGGCATCCTGCATCTGCACGCCATGGATATCATATACCGTGACATGAAGCCAGAGAACGTGTTGCTGGACAGCGTAGGCCAGTGCCGACTGTCAGATCTGGGTCTGGCCATAGAGCTTCTTCCAGAGAAGACCGTCACCCAGATGGTGAGTAGATCTAATCCCACATGCAGGTCCTTCTCAGATTGAAACGATGCTCTGTTCCACTACAAGCTGTTGACATGAGAGGACACAACAGAATGATGTCACACATGTTCATTTGATGAAAGAGCATAAAGGGCAATTGCATGTAGTTTTTTGTTATTTGACGTTCATTCACCGAAGGAGAGATGAGGAACCTCCTGCTTTGAATATCTGTAGTTGTATGGACTGACATGTCTCCATCTGCTGTGTTGGTACACAACTATGACACAACTTCACACAACCTGCTGCAGAAATGTCAAAGAACCAGACAGCAGTGTTCAATGGGTGGTGCCTCGTCCTGTCCACGCTCACTTATCTGAAGATGAGGCGGTTGCTAAAAATTGAACTTCTGTTCTTGGACCTGCTGTCAATCTTGGTGGGCTTTTCCCTTTAAGTCCGGACAGGGATTACTGAACCCTTTATATAACTCGTTTGATCCTTTGGCAGCCAGATTATAGCCCAGGCATCTATAGTCCAGCATTTTGTGTAGGTGCTCTCCAAGAGACTTTGGAGGACCCGTGCTTGTTGAAGTCAGTGTCAGTAAGCAGAAGAAGGCTTCGCTCAACAACTTTAGTTATATCTGCAGTATATCTGCCTCAGCTGTGCTTCCCACCACACCTGCTGAATATATAGTGTATATATATATATGTACTTATACTTTTGGAATCTCGATCCAGTGTAGTAATTAATATGTTTCACTCCATCCATTTGTCCTACAGCTTCAGCATTTAGTCACACCTGCACAAATCTATCCATGACCTGAAAAACATGGAGAGTTTTAAGACAGCGTTTCTTTAGGACTTACTTGCGGTAGCAAAGAGTAAGCTCTCGGCTCTCTGGATGTCCAGTAAGCTCATTATCCAGTACTCTGATGCTCCTTGGCCAACTGAAGTGACTGGGCTAACCTCCTACAGGCAAGGCTGGCTTTGGTCCCCTAATCCTCTTAGCGGGCATTACACAAGTCTGTCCCTGATTAGATTGACAGATCCAGGTAAAAACATTGAATAATTCGAAACGTGTTAGCCAGTAGGTGACTTCATAATGTCAAGAGGTTGTTTCGCTGCATTAATTGAGATCGGTTAAACTCAAATTGCCTCTTAAATGGTCCTGAAGTTTCCCCCCTCGACGGACCAGAGTTCAAAGGTTCTGAGTTGTAACAGACATCGTAATGAAAAGCCACCTGACGAAGGTGCCGATGGAACGTAATATAATAACCAGTGGACTGTGATGGATTTGCTTGCCACCTGATATGGTAGTAAGTATTATATGCAAAACTTTGAGCCGATATAGAAACACATGTGGTGTCTCCCTGTCAAACGTGTTAAAGGTGCAGATAGATGTGGACGTCACCAATGCATTTAGTGGTTGTACGATTTAAACAAATGCAAACGTTATAATGAACCTGTTTAATGATGTAAGGTTCCCTCGAGATGAATAGGACATTCCGCAGCTCATGCTAGCTACCTTATACTCTCAAAGTGGCTATAAAAAGGATCCTGAGTGGTCCTCATACTTCCTGTGCATCTCCACCAACTGATTGATGATTCTGCAGCAGTCCTTCCTTCTTGGCTCGCTGTGTTGGTTTGAGTTGTGTATATTCATTAATGCGTTCATTAAACATTGGACGCACGGCTGCATGCTGTCTGAATGTTACGCATTTCTCTTAGCGGCTGCAGTGTCCAGAAATGGGCGGCCTTTACATAAGAGCCTGGAATACTCAGTGTCAGTGGGTAGACGCACATGACTCTTGACAGGTAGTAGGCTTAGCATTAGGATTAAGCTCATGGTCAGAGGCTGTGGGTGAGGTCAAACTGGAAGAGGGAAGGGGAGACGATGAGGAAGGGTGCAGGTAGAGTGTGAGTAGCAGAGGTGAAGGTGAAAGACAGATGAAGATGGCGAAGACCAGATTAGGGCTTTTAATAAACCAGGCAATTGACCTGTGTAACACATGTCAGTGGAGGGTTGTACCTCTTGGTTAGAGCTGCTAAGCTGTTTCTTTCCAGTACAAAATACGCTTTTATTTTTCTTTCTCTTTTCCTTGTCACTTGAGTTTCTAAATATCACCAGATTTTAAAGGCACTTCATACTTTCTAACGAGTAAATATAGGATGTATTCATGTATTGTGTCACTCCCCTTCTCAATGTTCCCTCTTCCTATTCCTCTCTTCTTCAGGCTGGTACTGGACAATACATGGCCCCCGAGCTCCTGAGCAAAACTCCATACAGGACGTCGGTGGACTGGTGGGCCCTGGGCTGCAGTATCTACGAGATGGTGGCCGGCTATACGCCTTTCAAAGGCCCTGAGAGCAAGAAGGAGAAGGTGGAGAAGGAGGAGGTCCAGCGACGTATTCTTGGCGAGGAACCTAAGTGGGAGCACAAATGCTTCGATGCCGTCACCAAGGATGTAATCGGGCTGTTCCTCAAGAAGAAAATCGAGGAGCGCCTGGGCATGAGGTACGTTGTGGTACACTGTGCTCTTGTACATGATACATACATTTAAATTCACCCCAATGCACACTGTGATTTACCATTTCCTGGTATCATGGTACGATAGATCCCGCTTATCCTCTCAATCCTCGTTCCTAACTTCACCTTAACGAAATTAAGCAGCTTTGAAAAATGTCTTGGCTCCTCTTCAGGAACAACATGGAGGACCCCAGGAAGCACGCGTGGTTCCAGAGCATCAACTTCGCCCGTCTGGAGGCTGGGCTGGTGGATCCTCCGTGGGTACCCAAGCCCAACGTTGTCTACGCCAAGGACACGGGTGACATTGCAGAGTTCTCCGAGATCAAAGGCATCGAGTTTGATGCCAAGGATGACAAATTCTTCAAGGAGTTCGGCACGGGTGCTGTGCCTATTCAGTGGCAGCAGGAGATGCTTGAAACCGGACTGTTTGATGAGCTCAATGATCCCAACAGGAAAGAGGGCGGTGGAGATGCGGATGACGGAAAGAAGTCTGGCACGTGTACATTGCTGTGAGAAGCCAAATGTTTGATATCCTACACCAGTAATAGCACATAGTAATTTGTTTGTTTTGTCAATCAGATGCACACCAACATTGTTGTGAAGTTGGGTCAAAGGGAAACATGTTGGTTGATGACAGTTTCAGAAAGATGCACCATCGCTCTCTTAGAGATTTGTTGCTCTGGACGGTCAGTGAAATATATGAAGGACCTGATGATGTATTGCTTTTATATCTTTATCTAATCATATAGACTTGCAACCATGTCGATATTCACACTACCTTCTTCAGAGATTTAGTGTTAGAGGAGTGAGTCGAAGGCTTTTGTGCCACAATTAGTGTATTAGTTCATGAAGACAGTGTCAAAAATCAGCCGTCTGAGAGAGACGTTGTAGTCTAGCTGCATTGAGCTCTAACATTATATCGTGACAAAGACACATCTGTAGGAATATGAGAGGTGTCCTAGACCCCTGGTTTTCAAAGTGCTGACCACCAGGGGGCGCCTGGGGTGCCGCAGCAAATTGGATTGAAAGATGATAGAAAATGATATAAAAAAAAGTATAAATAAAATAAAATAGAATTTTGAATTATGTGTATTATAATAAAAAATAATCATAATATATATATATATTGTAATAATCGTATATATATATATAGATATATATATAATATCATATATATATCATAATCTTATTTGACATGCTCAACTTAATAGCTCAATTTAATAACGTTATCCATCGCATAAACTCAGTGTTGCCCTGGTAACCATCTGCTTCTGCCAAGGGCAAGGACAAGTTTTTGAAAAGGAAAACACCCGACCAGCAGCACAACAGTCTACCTGACAAACACTAACATAACCAAACTAATCCAAAGAACAAATGTGATGCAGCATGAAGTCTGAATTAACCGCTGCATGTACGAGCGCCCAAATGTGATATTGTCAATAGGTTTTTAAAGACATCCCGCAATAGGGGGCCTCAGCCAGTTTTTTTGCGAGCATGAGAAAGTGTGAGAGTAAAAAAGAACCTAGATCATCTTCAGAGGTTTGTGTAAAGTTGCAGTATTTCATAGGAGCCGATTTACCTCTTCCCCTGTTTCAATGCCACCATACGGTCACTGTCTCTACCAGGCAAAGTGCTTTGAACCACGTGTGGCAGGTTTAGTTCTAGTGGTTATCCTCCTCCTCCTCCTCATCATCATCTGACCTCAGCCTCACCTCCAGATGGTTTCCCCTCCGTCCAAAATTTTAATTTTCTACATTGTATATAGATACATCGATATGTATTCACACAGAGAAAAGGGACAAATATACTTAGATTTAAATGGAGGATTAAGTTTAAAGAAGATGAAGAGCTCTTCTTGGAGTCCCTCGACTGTTGGTGCTATATGAGGTTCAACTTACCTACTTATAGTGAGATCTGGACTCCATTGCCCTGGGAGAGACGGGTGACACCACTTGTGGAAGAAGGGGGTATTTTAGTGGAGCGGGGCAATAACTTCCTGTACCAGGAAGGTGCAGGTTTCCCTGTCCAACACCCCGAAACACAAGTCTCTTATCTTAGACTGAGATGAGTGTGAGTAACTCAAACTAGATGCTGAGAACAAGTCCACCGTTGAAGGGCTTCAGCTGAGTAGAAACTTGTTATCTTGTCACAGGGTAATTACCTGCTAAAGGTTTTAAGAGTTGATCTTTTTCAGTTAATGTTAAAAGATACAAATATACTGTATATGATATTAAATGTACTTGTAAATATAACAGGAGAGAGAGGAATTGCTACACATGCTACTATAGAAATATCAGTTGTAAAGCAGGAAGTTCCTCGAATCGTTTGAATAAAGTCAAATATATGTCTTTTAAAACGTGTCTGTTTTGTGATGTTGAACACACACACACACACACAAACACACACACACACACACACACACACACACACACACACACACACACACACCTGTGCCATGTTACGGATGTTCTCCTGGCTTTATATAACCAGACGTAGTGTAGTAAAACCTGATTATATCAATTGCATTATTCCATTTGGGGATGCTGGCTGCATCCAGGCCGCACTGCAGGCCAAGTTGGGCTCCTGACAGATAAGGAGATAAGCAGTGTTCTCCTTGGGCCTCCTTCGCTTCAAATCGCCTGAGGTTGTGAAGCATCTCAGCTGCCAGAATAAACAGCAAGCAGCAGCTACAACAGGCTTTAGCCTCGGCTTGCTGTGCTTTTCGTTCGGGCGCCCTCGTGAGTTAAAGATTGGTACTACAATTGAGATGTTTTTTTTGTTTTTTTAAAAAATAAAGACAGGTACAAATGCGTTTTTTTTTCTTCAAAATCACTTTTATTCCACAATTTATTTCATCAGGTCTTAAGGCACCCTGAAGAGATGTTACAAGTTGTTCTTTCAAATGCGGGTTCCTGTTAAGACTGTGTAAACATAGCTTTGAATAAGATAATTTCCTGTAAATCTTTGCTTAAATTATTTCTTTACAATGCACAGACATTGCGTTTGTGACAAAAATACAGTGTGAATTAAGTAAATATGGTAAATAGTGTATATATATATACATTGAAGAGTAATAGATTGGCAGACAATCAGATCAACAGGCTGAACAGAGAAAACTAACAGACAATCTTTGAGACCCAGATAGATATACAGATCACTTAGAGATATACAGTACATAGTTACAGTGAACTTTTCGTTTTGCAATGCTTTTCCAGTGCCTCTCCCCCTTAGAAGCGCTTTACACTGTATCTTGTGTGTGTGTGTCACCTCAGCTATCGTCGATGTGCAGCTCCCCCGCGAGGTGGAGCGAGACAAACTAACCTAGTCCCGGAGGGCTGTCCACACGTGGGCTATTGCAATGGGGAGGTGAGTAAACAGGAAGACAGGCAGACAGACGGACGGACATGCAGACGGACAGACGACGGCACAAGACTGAGTTGTGGCAACGTGGACCACAACACGAAGATCTATCTATAATTCCCTAAATATGGTAAAGATCACTATGTATTTATATGTAGAAAGGGACTTTGTAATTGGCATTTCATATACAGGGATACAGTGGCTATACTTGATTATCAACATACGTTCCTAAGAAACCTTTGTGATGTGATATGCGAGTACTCTGGGATTGTGCTGGAGATGAACTACTTTCTCAATTGTACAACACAGCAAGATAAAAATCCTCTCAACGGCACTAATAATCATTCACACCGCATGGGGAGATGAAGACATCACTCTCCTCCTGACAACAGGAAGAGGGTGAATCAGTGATAACACCACAGCTCCAAATGGCTTACTTGCAATGGCTATAAGTCACAATACGAACTAATCACATCAGTACTGAAATCAAAATAAAATGAGTGAAGTATGAGGAGTGCAACAAGTGAATGATGGATGGATGATGGATGGATGGATGATGGATGGAGCAGAGCGTTTGTCATGTTCTCTTGGGATGTTTTTAGGAGGTCAGCAAGTAATCTTGAAGGAAAGAAGGGTCAGAAATGTCATCAAAGCAACATTCGATATCTAACTGGCTCTCCTACTGGAAGCCAAACTAATCTGTATTACATGTTTGGCCACATCCCGGATGCTGTCTTTGAGAGGGGATTGACACTTCCTTCCTTTATTTTTATCTATAAATCCTCAGCAAATATGGGCAGCCTCTGCATCAGGTTCCTTTGATCAGCCTTCTTCCTCTCTTACTCGATCACCTTGATCCGGAAGGTCACGCGGCCCAGGAACTTGTCCCTCTCGTCGTTGTTGCGAAGGTCGGTGCCTTCTACCCTGCACTCCACCGACAGCTCCTTGTTGTAGTCCTCCTGGGTGAGCAGCAGCTTCACAGCCACCAGGGGCTGCACGTAACCCTCCTGCATCGGGAGAGTGACAGGAATCCGTCAATAACGTGACAGCGTGAGCCGACTTAATCTGACCAGAGGTAAATACTCACATGAGCGTTCTTGCCGTAGTAAGGGAAATACATCTTATCGATGCGCCCCTCGCTGGGGAAATACTGCATCATAACTGGGTTTTCTTTCTGCAGAGGAGAAGACGTGTTAGTGAATGTGCGTTTCATTTGAGATAAAATGCCTTTCATTGGGGAAAATACAACAAAGGAGACATCTTTTAAAAATCACTGGACAGGACTTAAAAAAAAAGGAAAACCAATGAGGTGATGAGATTTTAACGAAGTGGAGAAGAGGTTACATTCATGGTGCTGTTGGATTAGTATGACTTGGAAATGGCACTAGAATGGGAATATTATGGCCTGTTACAAATATCTTAACACCCTTACTGGCCTCATCCTAATACTTTACATATCATCTTACCCTAAAGCCGTCACTGACAGCATGCAGAAGAAAAAATAAATCAGACACAAACACACACAAACACAAACAGTAGAAGGAAACAAATGAAGGCAAGTTCAACAAAACGTATTCAGGCTGTTGGTCATCAGTGCTTTTTTTTTTTTTTTTCATGAGAGGAATGAAAAGAAAGAAATACACATACGAGCATGTGGTCACGAGTAGGGTTCGTAAAAAGAAATGTTTACCTTGACTGTGCAGTTGATGTAGGGATCCCCACGCGGCTTCAGGCCAATGATCTGAAGGACGGACGACACGTGAGAGGTTGAGAACATGGGAGAGGGAAAGGATGCTGCAGTTGTTTAACCGGCGTTTAATCACATGAATCATCGTTTGTTCGTGGCTGTCAGCAAGTAAAAAAAGGGAGAGGTATGAGAATTATTTTGAGACGTGTGTTACCCTGTTCATTTTCAGCAGCACGCACGGTTTCCCCTCAGAATATCCAAAGCTGGTGTCGGAGAGGCCGGAGCAGAGGCTCAGGTAGCCTCTCTTGAAACGACACACCTTCTTCTTCCTTTCCTCACTATCGTCCTGCAGAAAATAGTCTCCTCTGGGGCAGTCCTCGTTCTTCTCTTGGTCTGTATCGTTGTATTCTAGGAGAAGAGAGATGGAAGAGATATATTGATGACTGAATTTCAAGCCCTTTTAGTGTGAATTCATCAGGGTGCCAGGGGGAAGTGCTCTTACTTTCCAGGGAGGACTCCAGGTGTTTGACATAGTCTCCATACTGCAGTGGGTTGGATTTGCTGAATGTGATGTCCAGTGACTTTGGGCGGATCACCAACCCTGCGGCACAAAGGAACCAGACTGAAGAACCAATACAAGCAGAAATGATTGAAGAGGAGAAAAGCAAGCCGTCGTCTGTGTTTCTGCCTCGAATTACAGCTTGACAGAAAACATGGTCGATATCAATCAGGCAACCCCTTCAAAACAGATCCATACAGAAAGCAGCTACGCTGTTGGACATTACTGTGATGGCATCTGATTGGTGCAAGTATGAATAATAAATGCCCGAAAGAGAAACTCTGCCAATTAGCTGGAAGCACTGTTCCCTTACTGTGGTGTATGTTGAGAGATACTAACCTGGATAAGGAACGCGGTCTCTGTACCTCGGCACATCGTCATCCAAAGTGAGCAGCATCACCCACATGGTCAGGGCAAACATGCCGGCCAAGAAACAGTAGAAAACCAAGTAGAATAGCAGGATGAGGGCTGGGGAAAGTTAGACAAACAGAACCAAAAGGAGACAGAGGGGTCATGTATAATTAATAACAGCTTTAAAGAATACAAAAGCTTGTATACAGGATTGCTGGTTGTGCACATCTTTCCTCATCTTCAAGCTAAAGAATATTGACGTTTAAGTGTACTATTCCTTTGAGACAAACCGCTTTGAATCGGCGGGATTCACATCCTATTGTTAATAAATACGAGGACATTTATTCCACCACAGTTTTGAAACCACACAGATTTATGGACGCTGCTGCAGCACTCACTGCATCTGCAACTTCATTTATCTGCCACAGAAAAAAAAAGGAGTCACACTCAGGGAAACATCTGACTCAAAATGGTTCACCACCATGCAGCTTGCACAGCACGGATGCCCTCTGAGTTGACAAAAAAAAGGGATGGACCCCTCAGCTTCCTGCTGTACACCCCCCCTTTCTGACATTCCTCTCAAACAGTATCCCACAATGCACCTGCCTAGTGCGTGAAAGGGAGAGAAAGAGGGGAGAGGGAATCCCATTTGACCTTGACAGGCATGCTAATGTGGGCGGCCATGCAACTGCAATGGAGCATCCCACTGCACAGCAGCACAAGGGCCCAGGCAACATGACGGCCCGCGCTAGCCTATAGGAGATGGATGCTGTGGGGAGGGTGCTGTTACTAGCTCACTCTGGAAAGAACTGGAGGACCATTACATAAAAATGTAGGGCCTGATCACCTATGGATTCATCTCAGAGATGCTGTGGCACATTGATGTGATTAGGTAATGAGCAGCTCTGTGGGCACTGTCAATGAAATTCCTATTATAATCTAAAATTATACTGTAATAATCCTTTTGATGAAGGTAATAAAAGAAATAATTGATCATGATTTGATTGGCTATCTTCTCCTATGCAGCATAAAGAGCTGAAAGGTGCACACCTTTGAAAGCATCTTAATACAGGCTTCTCCTTTACGCCTTCACTAGGCCGGTGATATGAAGGCTCCTCAGAAAATCCTAAACATACATGGCTGTCATTTTTAATCTGCCCATACATATTCAGTATCTCCGAGATTGTCACGTCTATACATAATTTATAAATGGAAAGAGGAAGGGATGTAAGTGGAACCACACAATAGGCTGTCCTGTCCTGTCCTGTCCTGTATTGGGGCTTCTTACCCCAGCTGGTGGCCGTGCGACCCATCAGCTCCCCGGTCCTCGGGTTGTAGATGGAGTCCTTCCAGCTGGACACGTTCTCCTTGCTGGCCGGTTTATCCTCGGTGCTCGCCATGGTGCAATCTTCCTTATTTTGGGGAACAAAATGTTCTTCCCTATAAAAATGCAGAAAAGTGCAGCGGGCGATGTGATGAGGCGACGGACCCGGCGAGGCGGCGGCGAGTGGTCGGATCAATGGTTGGGGAGGAGTGGGCGGTGGAGAAAGAGGGAGAGCAGAAGGAGAGAAGCTCTGGTGGAACAAAAAAAAAGAAAAGGGGAAGGTGAGGATCGAAAAAAAAAAAAAAAAAAATCAGTGACGTGCACACGAGCCCCGTCGCGGCCGCTGATGTAGCGCCACCAGATGGATGAGCATTGGTTCATGACGGGGAGACGCACCGCGACGCGCACCAATTACAAATATAGGCCACACTATCTTCCTCATCATCAGCTGTGTTTTAACGGTAGAAACGGGCAGTTTGGGGGATTAAAATCCGAAGTATATCTGCAAGCTGTGAAAGGATTCAGTGAACACAAGAGAAACGCGATTTCAGCGCCTAGCGAGAGATTTGACGTGTTTTTTTATCCTCCGCAGCTCCTCTTCGTCATCAGACTCTTCAGCAGTCCTTTAGGCTCGAGTGTATTTCTATACTGCATTTCGACACTCACTTATACATAAGCAGGAACATGAATCGCAGTGTTGAGCTTGTTTGAAGTTGATGTCGATGCTATTTGTGACCGACTGGTCGAGCGTAGATATTTTGGGCATTTGCCAATCCTTGTTGCTATGGCGATGGAGCAGTACTGAAACTAGAATGTGTGTGTGTTTGTGTGTATGTGAGAGACACACATACATAGAGAGCATAAACAGAAGCATCAAAGTTCTCTTGCTGTGTTATGTTACATGCAGATACATCAGTATGTTCCTGCCTTGTATTGTGCCAGTGACTGAAATTCCTTCAGCAGGGAGAATTAGGCAGCTGTGTGAGCAGGACTGGAGGCCGGGACACTGATAGGAGGACAAAACTTAACTTCCAACCCTCTGTCACTCCAGCAAACAACCCCAGAGTGTCACGGAGAGAGAAGAGGGAGTTATATAATGACCCTTGATGCAGGGTTCAGCTCATGGGGGGGGAGGGAGGGAGGTTGGAGTAGTGGTCGGTGCATCCGGTTCGTGCTGTCAGATTGGATTTGTTGCAAGGCAGGGTCCACCACAACTCATACAATGCGGCACCGAGCACAATACTCACACACACACACCCATTTTACTGATTAGTGTGAGAGCAGGCAGCACTGATTCATGGACTAGTCCTGTCTGTCTTACTCACTCTCGCACATTTCTTCCCTGTGAATGCGTCCCATTGCAAGCAGAGTCCACTGGTGAAACAGGCTGGATGTGTGTGTGCTGACTTGATGGAGTACAGCTATATGGATCTGTGCGATAGACGCACGGCTCAAACCTCCTCCCGAGGGAGCGAGCAAACAATCCTCTCATTGTTTAGGAAAACCCCCTTTCTGTGCACTCAATTAGCGCCCCCTTCGCCATACCAGCACCATGAGCATGAATACACACCCCATTTGTTCTCAGTCACTCCATCCGCAAGCTGCCATAGCAACCCTCACACTGAGGTTGGTCACATCAATGGGAGGCAATTCCTACACTCATCCACAGCCGGAGCTTCTGGTAATTCCCCAGGCACAAGATGACACAGAGTCCCTGTGGAGGTGAAAACCCTCACGGCAGCATCTGTTCACTCATTGTCAGTGACACCTAGTGTACGCATGACAAAATCAAATCACCGCAAGCAGCTGCTGACAGTTAATGTTGTTGATGCTCTGCTTTGACACAACTCGAGGTCTGATGCCTCCATGCGATCTGGTAATAAATGCCTGTTTGCATCGGGTGTATCAATGATGTCCAAGCAGGTTGGGATGTCAACATTTGTCGTTTAATAACAGAATAGTGTTAGAGCTTTCATTTGGATCGGAGTTAATGTCAGCATTGTGCACAGTGTCAATATGCACAACAAACCTTTAGTATTTGAATTAATACAATATTGCAGTAGAAACAAAAATGGAAAGTGAAAGATACCCAAGCGGAGAACATATATGAAGACGTTTACAGGAGGGAGAGACAGAAAGGACAAACATGTAAACACTAAAATCCAGTGAGAATGACTTATTCTAGGTAAGACAGTTAGTTTTTGTTAAATCAACGTTTATAACACGTGATAATGGCTCTTAGTTGCAGGGAATGTTTAAGTGTTGTGTAATCCAATATGGCAACTGTCCTTCATAAAGTCTGTTAATTAAAAATGTTGAGGTTCAGCAGGTTAAGTTCAGTAGCTGACAGCATCATAGAAATCTGAAGGTGAGTTGCCCTCTGGCACGGATAGAAGGAAGTACAGTTGGAATGATGTCACAGAAACGGCCTTGTGATATCTCACGGTTTCTTTTGTGCCACTGTGTTGAGTTTCTTCCTTCACACTCAGCCTCACGATCTCATAAATGTTGACTTTTATTAAATTACTGCAGCGCTGAAATGATATTGGAGCAAAAGTTGTGTGTATTGTGTGAAAATGTATCAAAGGGAACTGGATGTCAGCATGTGGAACAGTCCTGCACCAGATTCAGTCGGTTCGGGCTGCGTTGCCACAACATGTAGTTACATTTCTGGCGGGGTGCATGTCAGGCTGCGGCCAAGAAACGTGACCACAGCCTCTGGTGTGGAATTAATGCGGAAGTAAAAATCAGCTTTGAGGTTTTGGCTAGTAAGTTAGCTACATTAATGGATGTAAACACTGAACCTGGTAGATCATTGAGCCAACAGCTCATCAACAGGATCACTAATGCCAGTCAAACAGGAGGAGAAACAAAGAACTGTTTCCTGAAGAGAAATACTTCTCCAAGAGTAGAGAGACCTGCTGCAGCTGAGTGGAGGCAGGCTAATGTTTGAAGGTAAAGCTACTGCAATCAATAACGTTATACAGCAGTGCGGCAGCATTACAAAATAAGCAAACACTCGCCAACATATTCGATGAATTACGACTTGTGTGAGATCATTTCTGGCAATGATCACTGATGGTTGTTGTTCAATGAGACACTGCTTGTTTACATTCCCCACATTCAACATGGCATAACAGGAAATTACAGAGATATGGGGTCCATCTATCCATTTGTGTTGTTATCAAACCCTGATATTACAATCTGAGCTTCAAATAACTAGCACTCATGCTTCACATTGATTTCTTTCCAAGAAATGTCTTTCCTCCCGAATCATTTGACCTGAAACCATGAAGAAATAGGCCAATGGTTGAAAAACCCTGAAATTATCCTTTAAAGTTCTGGCACATCTTAACGGTGTGCCCGTGATTCCTCTTATGGAGACAAGTTTCCATTCAAAGGGTGGATCAATCTCCAGTTTATGCTTTGAATCTGTGGCTCCATCTTCCTAATGGCCATGTGGTTGCTATGGGGAGTTCATAAATTAAAAAGCTGTTAAGACAATCATGAGCACCCCCATGTGGGATCTTCTGTAAATATGATTCAATCTGGATAAAATAAAAGAGGCACTTGAGCGACTTGAGATCTGGATAATATACACAGGAAGAAATGAAGCAAAGGCAAAATTACTGTTTAACCCTTTAACAGTCGAAAGACTTCCTGTCGTTTCCACTCCACTAGTAAACCTACAGCACATGAAACCATTAGTTGTCAGTTGGTCCACGATTCAGTTTTCATTCACAAACATTTGAACTAGTTCCCTGAAATTATTTCAGAATCACAGCTGTCGGTTGTTATTTCCCAACACTGTTGTTCTCTCTATAAAAGGCTGAGATTGACTGGCAAAAAGTCCAGATTGACACCGCCTCTCGACCAATGTCAGCTGGGATCGGCTCCGGCTCCCCCTGAGACCCTGCAGCAGGATAAGAGGTAGAGAAAATGGACGGATGTTTCAAACAGGAACATCTGCTTTCACGTGGACTCATAACGCAGGGCTCCATCTTCTGCGACCGCATCCAGTATCAAGGCTTGTACCAATTCATGGAGCGTCGGAGAGCTCTCTCCCAGCTCTGGAGGACGACGGTGTACTCCGTACTCGGGCTGCCAGCACTGTCCTTGGACGCTCGATGGGGACAAAACACTTCGTCACTGTTCTGCAGCTTCTTCAGCTCCTCCCGGTCTCTCCAGAAGCCTCCAGTGAAAGTAGAAGACAGAGGAAAACTTAAGGAAACCGTTGTTGTTATTGCAATGACACACAGGGAAAGGCACCAGATAAGCACCGTTTTCTGCCTGTGCAGGTAACATGGAGGGAAGTTAATCGTTGTTTACTTGCGTACACTACCTACACCGATAAGCTATAACATTATGACCACTGACAATGAAGAACACCTCTGTGCTCTATGGAGACTGGATTTCAATAGTTTCTGAGGGACTGTGAATGATACTGATGAAACCCAGGTAATGACATGCACAGTTAAAAAACTCCCCTCCACCTGTGCAAACACACTGACAACTGGCCATTAATGATGACAGCAATCACCCAAAACCACAGGTCCCTGTTTCATTATGAGTTAATGTTTCTCAGATGATTCCCATCGCTGCTCAGCCATCACCAACTGCTTCAGGCCTGTTATAAAACCAGAACGACTCCGTCTTCTGTGTTTGATTAAGCACTGACTATTGTACAAGGATCTAATTACATCATGTGAATAATTCAACGGAAAAAGTGTTACATAACAGGTTTCTGACAGTGACAGCAGGAGGGAAATTAAACTTTCTTCAAATGAAACAACACTTTGAGAGAAAAACAAAGTCGCAAAGAGAAAAGTAGAAAAGCGCCGTCCTAACGGAGAGTCTGGCTGCTCGGCGGAGCCGTTCTCCGCTTCCTTTGAGTTTGTGCTGAGCAGACACATTTATCTTCACACAGCTGGCTGTTTGCTGCAGTGAACTCAAAGAACCGCCGCTTTGAAGACTGTCCTGTCTGCCCAATTTATCTACTGTAAGTAATACACATTCATCTTCCAGTCCGACCGATGATTTTGGGGCGCTGACTATCTTTGCTTCTTCTCATATATGAGATATGGATCAGAATCTAAAGCGTATAACAAAGCCCCCCCGCAAGTGTCTTAGGCATTATGCCAGAGACCATGAACATCCTTGGTTGGCCATTAATCCAAAGAAGGTATACAATATCCTCCCAAAAATAATGATGATAAATAACACACACAACATCCATGTTGTTTAGACTGACGTGTTTGTGTAAGTGTGTGTGTGTGTGTGTGTGTGTGTCTGCGTACCAACGCCAAGTCCAGCTACAAAAGCTGCACCCAGAGACGACATCTCATGCTGTTGATGTCTGGATACCTTTCTACCAAGCAGGTCTGCACTCAGCTGCATAACAAAATCATTAGAGGAAACGCCACCGTTCAGCCTGAGAGGTAAAGAGAGAGAGAGAGAGAGAGAGGGAAAGAGAAGGCACTCAGTCATACTGCTACTTTACGTTAACACTACCAGAGACAGACACACTCACAATGCGTCACCAATAAAAGCTGAAAAGTATGAGTAGAGGCAGAGTGTGTGAGTGTTCCCTCTGTTACACCCTGTTTTCTGGCTGACATTCAATTTCTACTATTTGCTAATTGCCTGTAAACTGGAATATCAAAGGAGGTCGTCCTGGCCACTGGGACTTACATATATAATGATAATCAGGTTTGACAGTGGATAAACCAACCTGATCTTCGTAATGGGAATGTGAGTTTCTCTTAGCATCGTCTCAAACAGCTGCTTGTTTCTGCGAACGATAAATAGGACAAGGAAAGACTATCAGCATGGATGAGTACACATCTAAGAGGTTTAAATACGGAATGTCTTAAACGGGCCTCACCTGAAGGCGATAGACTCCAGAATGGCACGGACCAGATGGCATTTGTTGGTGGAAGGTTTGAGGCCCATGAAGGAAGCACAAGCTTTGGGGTCGTTCAGAGGAGCCTTTGGGAATATGAAGAATAGGTGAAGGATATATAAGTGAACAACAACTGTAGCAAATGATAAGACAAACCAAAACACACCCATAGCATGCATCTGTGCAGTAGAATGTCAGTGCACAGTACCCCATGAGTACAGGAGCTATGGGAATTATCATATTTTTGCATAAAAGAAGCATTCAAGACACACACTTACAAAGGCCACTTCACAATTGGAGCAGAGAAAAGAAGAGACAATAGAACAGTGTTACAAGGTGAAACAATATCAAACAAAACAGAAATAAATATCTATTAAGGCCTCACATCAACTTATGCTGTCAATCAGTATCCACCTTAATATGATAGACATACAAAGACATTGTTTCGCTGTGAGTGGATACAAATCGTATCTGACGCCGACTATACGTAGACTCAATAGACTTGTTTCGATACAGGTGCATGATGTACCACGTACCTGTAGGCCACTGAAAGACGGGACAAAACACACTCCATCCGAGTTACTGACACTGTAAGCCATTGCACTGGTTTCCCGGACGTCAGAGAAGAGCTCTGCAAAAACACACAGACACACACACACAGGGGTTACCCATCGTCTTCATCACCTTATGGAGTTCTTATGTTCAATGTCCAGCCAGCAGGTGCAAACCCTGAGAAACACTAGCCTTCATCTGGAGTTTGTGTTTCTGGGATCATCAAGGCATTCATGTCCAATATCCATCACTGTGTGAATCATCAACATATACACTAGTTTACCATCATACAGCTGATTAACAGACAGACCCAGACACTAGTTTGGTTCAAGTCCCATTTCCAAGACAGAGACGCTGCTCGCCTTTACTGCCTCGACAGTTTGTCCCTGAAGAGTAGAAATCAAGCTAGAAACCTTGGTGTTATACTGGACTCCTACATACAACCTACACTCCAGCAACAACAACAAGAAATCAATAAAGAAACTAGAAGGGGTGCAACGAGGACAGAAACAATTTCAGCATATAACTCCAGCACTCAGATCACAATGTTGCTTCCAGTCTCTCACAGAATCAGCATCAAAGATATGTTGCTTGTCCATGAATCTGTTGACACTTCATGTTGAAGATACTTATAAGATCTTCGGCCCCAGGGTGAATCTGGCAGACATCTGCAGCTGACCCAATGGAACTGCTTGCTGTTAACAGTCAAAGCTAAACATGATGAAGCTGCAGTTTACAACTGCTTTTTGATCTATAGGAAATGGATTTGATTTCATTTGGTGTTCTTCTTGTTTTTATCATTTGTTCATCAGGCTTTTCCCCGTTTACTCTGTAGAGCACTCTGAGCTGCCTTTGGGTGGAGAATTATTACATACAGACATGTTTTTGTTTATTGTAAACACCTCATTACTCACCCAACTCCTGTGCCCATTTGATGGCCGTGCCAGTATCTGCTGAATTGCCCTCGGCCAGGTACACCACCTCTGATCCGATCTTCCAGCCCACCACAGGATACAGACCTATAGAAAGGAAGCACACGCTTGTGAGAAGCCTTTATGAACACATTAAGATAGGATACTATGAACATGAGTATATTTTACTTTACCTGCAACTGATGTGTGTGGTTTGCTGCCGGTGTTGATGCCCATGAATGTTCCTGTCCCCATGGTGAACTTGACATCACCCACATCAAAACAGCACTCTCCAAACATGGCTGCCTGCTGGTCGGCCATCTACAGCAGGAAGACAGTGGGAGTCATTCTTATGTTTGGAAAACATAAAACCCCGAACGGTTCCATGTGTAACTTTTTTCATATATGAGGGCGAGCACATGTATTCTATTTATTATTCCCAATTAAATTAGGATTAAAAGAATATTAAGCAGGAACCATGAATTTCCTGCAGCTGATTAAATTGTCCTTTTACAACAGAATGTCACGAGCATCAACTCTCACATGGTAACAAGAGGCATGAAACAAAGATGTTGACAGAAAAAAGTATTATATTTGAGTTGGATAAAATACAAAATTCTCCTGCATTTAATTCAGTATAGGGTTTGGAAAACAAAAAAACATTACTAATTACACAAATTAAACTTGACAGATTGAGACATGTCAGCACGTCTGAAATGTATTTTAGGCTTAAACTGGGCTTTGTAAACTGACAGTAGTGTTATAAAAAAAACGTTTTTGACGAACAAAAAGCCACTGTATACATCTGAGGACGGGACTGACAGGATATACATTCTTCGTCTTCGTAAGGACACGAGCAGCAGTGTTCTGAATGAGCTTGACTGACTGAATGACCTATTGAACAGTTCAAACCAGCTTCCTACAAAGTCCCACAGACTTTTACAGTCTGTCCAGTAGTTGCGGCTGACTGTGTCCAATGCATTACTGACATACAAAAGTGTGACTGCTGCTGTCTGTGCTCAAGTGGATGTCGTTGAAGACTTCAACAGGTGCAGTGTCAGTGCTGCCCTTGTGAACTGACTGGAAAACAATGAAGCGGTTGTAAAGCGCAAATAATATATTCAGCTGCTGGAAACCGTACTAAATCATTTTACTTGAATATTTCAGACGGGCCCATAATTGTTCATTACTGAGTTGTTGAGATTGTTCTTCTTTAAGACTGGTTTAAGAACTGTAGCTGTCGGGGCCAGTGGGAAACAGCCTGAGAGAAAGTCTGATGCCAATGCCATCAAAACACTTTTAGAAAAGCCCTTGGGAGAACATCTACTCCTTTAACAGAGCTGGTTGTACGAGGTCACAAGTACCTGACACATACTGTATACCCGACGTGGAGACACTTACTGCTGGTCTTATTAAGCAAATGAAATCAGTGTTTCTTATCATAATGACACAGATAACAGAGGGTGTGACACGAACTGTGACCACTCACCACTGACATAATCGGAATGGGTACTCCAAATATCGAAGGATCTGTGGAACCGAAGTCTTGTCTGGTGCATCAGCAGGGCGAAACAAGAGACATCAGAGACAGTGAATCATGTCACACTCACAGGCACACTGTAAGATGGGAATCACAACTATACCATATCTATATTGAGATGCTGTGTTTCCGGGTGAGATTAAAACAAAGGTGTTTAAGTTATTGGAAGATTCAGACACAAACATTGTGGTAAGCCGGTAGACCTCTATACATTTGCTAAAGAGCAAATTGAATGTATTTATTTCTATGAAAAGACTGTGACTGGCTGAGACAGGACAAGAGTGCCACTTAAATTAAAGTGAATTGTTTACTCACCCTGTATTTTCCACTTTCGGGAAAATAGAGAGAGGCAGGGACAAAAGAGAGCATAGAAGGCCACTCCAACACATCTGTGGAAGAAGTAATATTACACAGTTATGAAACACACTTTATCCGATTCACCACCGACGAGAATAAGACCAATAAACACAGAATAAACAGGTGTCGCACTCGACCTGATAAGAGTCAAAAATCCCTGTTGCACTGGCATTCGAGTAATCGGTGGCATGGACGAGCCCTGAAATAGATCACACACACATTCAGTTTCTACAAGAAAGAATATTCTGTCAGCGTCTTGTATGTGATGCAATCAACTGGACAAATTATACATGTGCAGAGACACGGTTCACAAATGACATCCACCTTTTGTGAGTTTGAACAGCAGCCAGGTGTCTATTGTTCCGAAGCAGCAGTTTCCTTCAGCTACTGCCTGAACAAGCTGAGAGAGGGAAGAAACAGGATGATGAGGAGCGATGAAGAGTGAATGAGTGAGGTTTGTGTTGTTGTGGAGGGCACGATACTGCAGTCTCTCCTGGTTTGATGTAATTTAATGCCCAACCTCTGGGGGGGCTTTCAGTTTTATGTTCTGCAGTGCACTTTATTGTACTGGATTATTAACACACAATAACCATCAGCTCGACCTAACAGGTGCTTCACATGTCGTTGATTGATTTCTCATTTGATGGACATACATTTATCCAACAACTCTATAACCGCATTTATTTTTAACTTTCAAATTGTAGTAGTTTTCAATGTCTTTTTTTTATTGTTTTAGTACTTTTTATTACTTTATATTTTATTTTCTCTATCTAAATGACCATGTTTTTTAATTAAACCAAAGCTGTTATTAACCCTCTCTGCTCCGCACTTGTGTGATCGATTGATTAATAATCAACTGACTGTTTGATACACTTTAAGCCAAGGTTGTCAAACTCATTTTAGTTCAGGGGCCACATACAGCCTAATTAGATGTCAAGTGGGCCGGACCAGTACAATCATAGCATAATTACCTTTAAATAACAATAATTCTATGTTTTTCCCTTTGTTTTCGTGCAGAGAAGTACAAGTACATTAGGAAAATTTTCATACTTAATGAAATATCCTTTTACAAAACATATAAGCAACAACCTCAGATTTCTTAAGACAAACTGGTCACAGTGTTTGTGCAAATACAAACAAACAGTCACAGATATTTGGAACTGAAAAACATAGTTTTGCCCTTTAACATTTATGGCATTGAACAATAGGATTCCACCAAACCAAACTTTTTGTAGTGAAGCTGTTGGCTGATTTTTAACTATTTCTACAGCAAGGATTCATTTTCACAGAACTGTATTCTTTAAGTGCAATTATTGTCTCAAGCAACACTCTAAAGGAGTTGATCATGTCCAGACTTGACTTTGTGTTTCAACTGGCTGACCAAATGCACTGCAGCAGGTCCTAGTTCTGAAATAGTGCGCCCCTGGTGGGAAATTTAGGTATATCATTTTATGAAAAAAATTCTAGTTTGTGTCTTTTATACATTTTTCACTTTCAAAATTCA
The DNA here is from genome assembly GCA_901007825.1 of Macroramphosus scolopax. Classification (NCBI taxonomy): domain Eukaryota; kingdom Metazoa; phylum Chordata; class Actinopteri; order Syngnathiformes; family Centriscidae; genus Macroramphosus; species Macroramphosus scolopax. The sequence continues at coordinate 115,981 of CAAKHC010010923.1, forward strand.
TCCTGCAGGCCTGAATGAACCCCTCAGGGGGCCGGACCCGGCCCGGGAGCTTTAGTGCGTTTTGATCATCATTGATTTTTGGATTTTCTGGCAATTTAAAGAAAATTAAAGCACAATGTAAATAATTATTTTGCTTTATCTTCATTCTTTGAGTTCTATAATCTTCTTTCACGTAAAGGTTCAGTTTTGGCAACAGTAACTGCTGTGACTCCATTTTAAAATACCTGCACAAACAAGCAGCAGTCATATGCGTCACCACTGATTATTTCACAAACCTGTTTGTAATGTGAAAGGACCCAGACAAGGCGGAAGGTAACATGTTGAGTGGAAAAGACAACAAGACTCGCTGCCAGGCACTGCTTCTGTTTGGTCAGGAAGTAGAGCACCTTCATCAGGCCCTGGATTGTCTGGTTAAACCAGAAAAAGACGGTTCATATGGGGGCACATCTCTGTATGGCTGATTTCAAATAAATAAAGTTGTACTTTCTCAACCCTGCTCTCTCAATGACATAACTTATTCAGCAAAGGAAATAGATGATGGAAAGTAGAAATTCAGGCAGCAAGAGACTCACCCTCATAGTGCAAGATGTGTTCCAGGACTTCACCAAGTCTGCAGCTCTCTGGTCCTGCCAGGTGATGAAATTATGAAAAGGAACCCCAGTTTTCCTGTTAAAGGAAAACAAATGAAGAGAAATGAACCAAGAACCGAACCAAACTCGAAGGGAAATAAAGTACGGCATGTCAAAAAGGTGCAAAAAAAAATTCAAAGTCATGCAGATTTTGAAGCTAATGTAGTTTCATTACCTGTCCCATGTTGTGAAGGTGGCTCGTTGAGTAGAGATGCCAAGCGCCTCAATCTGACACATTTGTACTCCTGCATCTATATCACACACAAATGTTTAATAGATTATGTTGAGTTACAAGTAACTTGACAATCATCCAATATCGATTACTATTATTTCAACTCTGAAATAATTCAATTTGAATAGTCCAATAATTTCATAATTTTGCCTTGAAATATTCCACTGCTGTATTGTTTTATAGTTTAACATTTAAGAGAAGACCCGTTTCCCTCTAGAATTAACACCGTTGTGTATTTTGTGAGACATATTTTCACATTCATATATAGTGGGGATGAGATCCCTGCAGTCCAGGCAACAGTTTATCTTATTTATCATTGTACTGAAGACAAAACCAACCATTAGAACCATCCATCTGTTAATATATTTTGATCTAATCAAACTAAATAACATCTAGTTGAACAAACATCTCACAGAAACAGTCTGAACATAAACTAATAAAGCATTCAAACTGCATCATTATATTCGAAGAGTGCTCTTCTGATTAGCACCAAATGTACAGTAGTTAGGAGGATCCAAAAACTGGCATCGCCATATATGTTCATCTGTCTTTTTCTATGTAAATTTCAACTGTTGTGACTAAAAAATAACACTGGAAATACTTTTATTGATTTATGATATACTGTGTATTCTACCACCTATACACGTGTCACAGAGAGTGCCTATTATGGTATTTCACATGTAAAGAGAGTCCCATCCAGTGTAATTATTAAGTATGGTTGTAGATAGAGATGCAGGTAAAGAAGCTGATACAACTTTACCTTGCACAGCTCCCTTCACCACGGTGATAAACCCTTTCCACAGGGCATCTGGGTCCATCTCCACATGTCCTGCCTCTGGATACAGGGGGGCAACCTACATAAAACATTAACAATGATATAAGCACATACATACATACAACGTATATCGGTGTGTAAGTTGGTGTGAGTAGAAGAGGATGGGTACATTGGTGGTGCATGATCCTCGGATTTGTGCCTTCTTGTCATAGACGTGACACCTGATCGACGTTGTGCCGACATCCGCAGCCAAAATGAAGCGTTCCCTCTTGAAGCCGTGCCTCTGCCTCTCCATCGTAGAAGAGTTAGCCTGATAAAACTCAAACCCCTTCTCTACGTCCTCTGTGGCCAGGTCATATTGGTCTTGTTTACGGGCTACTCGAGCGGCGTGACCCGACTCACATATCTGCACTGTTGTGCGGAGGCTGTAATTCGACCTTCGGACCTTGTCACAAATTTCGAAATCCAAGTTCAGCTTTACCTGTTTCTGCAGATAACGGAGGAGTCAAGGATGTAACATCTCAACGGATGTTTCAACTTATGCTAACGTATCTGGCTAGCCTTCAGATAACAACATTCACGCTGTAATAAACTTCGTGAAAAATACAATATAACAGTTAACTTTTACGTCTAAATAACAAAAAAAACTAATCACAGAGCAACACTGAAACGAGTGTTAGTAGGGGTTTGTTATACAGATATATGAAAAAGAATTTCCGAAAGATATCAATGATTAGCCTTGATACTATCACGATTGGATTCCCCCCCCTCCCACTGCGGGCACCCGTAGTACAGCCCATATGTGCGCATGCGCAGTGCGTGGCCTAAGGTTGTTGCATGTGGATGTTATTCGCGCAATACACGTGTGTTAGCCGCAAACTTGTGATTTCCTACTGTTGCAACCAGAAAAATGGCGAAGTCCGCAGTAAGTATTGCGTTGCTTTATGTTGACGCATACTAAAGAGATGTTTATGTATTGTTGTGTTTGCTCATGTTAGCTGCAAAGTAATCTAGCTAACAGATAGTGTAGCTGTCTCTGAAACGTGTAGCTTTTTCCTCTACCAACCCATGTGGTAACATTACGACTGTGTAACGTTTCTGTTTGTTGTCTACTTAGTCATAGTATTGAATAATTGAGGACAGAATATTCAGAAGTTTGACAACTGATAACTTAATACACGTAATAAACGTATTACACAATTTATAGTTCGAGCCGCTTTAATTGTGAGTAAATCTCATTTGTTGTAACTTGCATTGAATATCTTAAATTTTACATTGACTATCAATTTAAAAAAATCAATTAAACCAAATGTAATAATTCCTAGTTCTCGATTACACACTCGGAGTACTAAGGTTTTGAATGTGTTTTACTCAGGCTAAAAAAAATGGAAAAAGACCCACAAAGGTCGTCAGCAGTGATGCTGAAGGACAAGACACAGCTACCACTAGTAAGTCATTACCTTTAAACATCTGGATATTTACTGTTAACTTGAGAGGTCAGTCTGAATATGACAATAACTTTACTGTTTAATTGTTTCAGAAGGACAGACTAAAACTGTCTCTCCAGTTGAAGCAGTCAAAGAGATGGAGATCAATCAGATGATGGAGGAAAAACAAGATGAAGAAGGTATTGCATATGCATGATTCATTATAACCAACTGAAATTCTGAACATTGTCAGTGAGGAAGTTGCCTCTCTGGATTCTCAAATAGAACCAGCCATTGAAATAAAAGGAAGCACCACCACAGTGACCGTATCGTGGGAGAAGACGACTGATGAGGGAAAGGGAACAAATGCAAGTGATCAGCTGACCGTCAAAGAGAGTGGTGGTAAGAATTTGAATTTCACTACTGTATAACATTGGTTATTTTCCTTTCGTATAAAAAGTGTCATGTTATATTATATGAAACTAAAATATGTTACTCAATCTCTAGGAGAAATAACACATTAAAACTTACTGTGTTAGTGACAGATGGCCTGATACTGATGCATACAACTGAACACCTGTTAATCCAGGAGTACAAATACTCAGATTTCAGAGTAGGAGTTTGATGCTGTTTTAAACAGTGTAAAGTAAACGTCTCTCCTTCTCCTCCAGCCCCAGACGGAATAAATGTTACCTGTGGAAAATCGCTCCAATTATTGAGTGAAGGATTTCTTGCTGAGGCTAAATAACCCAGGCACAGCAAAATGAGATTATATGTTGTTATTTACTTATAAGCTTTTTAACCTACATAGCAGACTGTGAACAAAGCTGCAGCTCATGTGGTTTACACAGTAATTTCACTCAGCTGTGCGAAATCAGGCAACCACATGGTGTCAACTTTGGCCATTAATAACATACGTGAAAAACCTTAAGACATAAATGGTAACAAATATTTAACTTGTTGTAATCAAGTTTGAGTATCATTCAGCTGACGTCCTACCAAGAGACATGATTGAATTCATCTAGCTTTCTTCTAAACGTATCTTCTCTCACAGAATATCTCATCCTGAGCAAATGTCTTTGAACATCCAAATGTTAGATGAGTTATGATGTTATTGTTCCTGATAGTTCATTATTAAGTACGAGTGCGTAAGACCAGTAATCCTGTACGCAGGTCACAACTCTATTTAGTGAAGTCGTTGTCACTTTGTGTCTGTTGCAGTGAACGGGAAACGTAAAGCAGAATCCAGTGTTGAAGCATCTCCATCAAAGAAAACTAAACTCATCAATGATGGTAGGAACCCAGATGAACACGTAATTAGAGACCTTGTTTAACTTCCTGTGATGATGTGCTCACACTTTCTTTTGTTTTTAGGTTTTTGTATCTTTGTTGGCAACCTGAACCACACCAAAGCATTCCAGGAAGTCAAAGATTCATTAGCGAATTACTTCATGACACAAAGTCTCCTGGTACAAGAGATCAGATTAGACCGTTCCAAGTGAGTCTGTTGTGTTGTGAATTTCTTTACGTGTCTGTGATGTTTCAAATATGAAGTCCACTCAAGCGATATTGTGATGTTGTAGAAAACATGCGCACGTGGATTTGGCCTCAGAGATGGATGTGACCAAAGCTTTGACGTTAAACGGAGAGACAGTCCTTGACAAGCCCATGAAGATCGCCAAAGCAAAGGTCAAAAGTCCAAAAGAGGCGAAAGTGAAAGTGACGCCTTTGGCCCAAAAAGGTAAATGTTTCAGATAGAAGTGAAACTACGGGAAGATTTTCATCCTTGAGTTTAGAAACAAATAGTTCAGTTCTTTTCCTCCGCAACTGCTTAAGAATGTTTGATATGATGGAGTTTGAATGTGAAGCTGAAGATCTGATTTGAAGGTTGTTCTGTTGTTTCCAGCCAAAGATGCTAAATGTTTAGCTGTGAAGAACCTCCCGTACACGGCAACGAAGGCGGACATCCTAAAACTCTTTGGCAACGCGGTCGATATCAGGTTTCCCGGTGGAACTGAGGGCCCAGTGAAAGGGTGAGAGGGAATACGAAAATAAAAATGCATTTAATGGATAAACTGTGATCACTCTTTAAATGTATTATTCTTTAATGCACACTGAGAGAAGTTTGTTTGTCAACAGCACTGCCTTTTTGGAGTTTAAAAGCGAAACTGTTGCTAATAAAGCAAAGAAAAACAGACAAGGATTGAAGATCCAAGGTCGGGTGCTGTTTGTTGGCGGATTAGGAGAATCGCCTGTTGCTCCTAAAGTCAGCAAACCTACCAAGGACGAGAACACCACAAAAGGTAAATTGCGGTGGAACTGTCGCTATAAGTTCAAGTTCCTTTGTTTTCTGATGTGAAACCCGACCGTCCACTTCAATGTTTCCCTTTTGAAAGACATTGTACTTTTATTTTTGGCCAGTAAATGTAATTGTTCTTCACAGCTGCAGCTCCTCCGAACAACACATTATTTGTGAGCAACCTGCCTTTCAGAGCGAAAGAAATTAACCTTAAAAATATATTTCCGGACGCCGTTATCAAAATACCTGATAGCGAAGGCAAATCACGAGGGTGAGTACGTGTGCGTGCCTGAATCCTTCTGTCAGACGAACTTTTGAGTACTTTCAAGAACTATAGGTCGTTATAATTCTCTGCAGATATGCGTTCGTGGAGTTTCCAACTGTGGCAGATGCAGAAAAGGCCTTAAACTCGTCGCAAAATACTAAGATCCTCAAAAGACCGATAAGGGTCCAGTTCTATGAAATAAAAGAAAAGCCAAAGAAGCGACAAGGTAGATGGTTCTGTTCACGTCAACACGCTGATATTTATTGAAAATAAAGTCGAGTGATTGATGAATATAATTGTATTTACTTTCTCTTCAGTCTTAACAAAGACACTGATCGTCATGGGCCTGGCTGAGAAGACGACTGCAGAGACTCTGAAAAGTGTCTTTGAAGGGTGTCAGAGCGCGAGAGTCCCCGTGGATAAAGAGAAAGGAGTCTCCAGAGGGTGGGTAGCAACTTTCTTGGTCGCGATTGTCTAAAATGTTTAATAACGTGTCACTAATCATGGGAAGACTTGATTTCTCATAGGTTTGGTTTCGTGGAGTTTGAGAGTGAAGAAACCTGTCAAGCCGTAAAAGAAGCCATGAAGGACTGCGAGATAGACGGAAGCAAAGTCACTGTTGCGAGTGCCAAAATGAAGGCTGGTGAAACCGAACCAGGCGTCAAAGGAGGCTCGGCGGCTGTGGAGAAGCCTGCAGTGACCGTCGAAGGCAGACAGGGCAAACACAAGAAGAGAGGTAACACTCACTGTGGTCTGTAAAACACCGTCACAGAAATGTTAGTGCGACTTTAAATCAGCACTAATTAAAGACGCTATGTTAAAGGTCTGGCTAGGAAAACATTGTGGCTGGGTTTTAAATTGTGAAGCTCTACGTCACCTGCACACGATGACCTCGAGCAGCAGTGGAACTCCTGGAACTCCTTGTAAAAAGGGGGAATTGTTGTTTGTCTGTTTTTATTTTTGCACAGCTTAAAGATTCTTTTCGTACCATTATGAATAAATTCACTGGTTTAGAAAATGGTCCAGAGGAATCTTACAAAAATAGTTTTTGCTTATTCAGCATCTCCTGGTATCTTGTCAAATAAATATTTGCAAGGAACTCGGATGACACCAACTGTTATTGTCATCTCAGGTGTCTTGTCAATATTAAACTATTTCTCATAGTTCTCACATTATAAAATAAGTAGACGAAATGGTCCTTTAAAACTGACAGTGAAACAGCAGCAGCTATGATCTCCAAAGCTTTAATCATTTGTTCTATTGTACGATTCAGTTAGAATGTTAAAGCAGTTTGTTTATTCAGTGTAAAGGATCTAATATGTCTGTTGTATTTGGATGAAAGTGACTGCTTTGGTTTGATGAATCAACTTTCTCTTTCAGGGAAGAAACGTAGAGCCAGAAAAACAAAGGATGAAGCTAAAGAAGAGGAAATGAAAGTCTGACCTGTGTCCCAAATGTTTTAACCTCGTCATAACTCCCATTTTTGAGTTTAGTTAGATGTACATGTGATTTTTAGCCGACAGCTTGTACTTTAGACGTCATTTAAAAAGAAAGAAATCATTATAACACCCCCGACTGTTGCATATTGTGCATGTTTGTTCTGTGGAGAGATTTTCTAATGTAAAGATAAACATATCTGAAACCGAACCAGACGTCTGTGTGTTTTGTGCTGAAGGGTTAAAGGTTATTTCAGGACTTGTTGAGATCCCAGCCAGGATTTCTCCTCCGCCACTGAGCTGGAAACTCCCACCAGCGGCTGGAGGATCCTCGGATCGAACCAGCAGATTAAAGTTGTGTTGCTGCACACAGACAGACATTAAATGACGTCCAGCCTCTGTTTCACTCGTCTTGTTCGCTGCTCAAACTATCGATTCGCCTCGATGTGTCGGGACTCGGCTCAGACACGATGTCCTCCGATGACCTCACATCCTGTTTTCCCACTTCCTTCTGAATGGACCGGTTTGGGACGGTCCGGTGCGGCGCAGCGTGGCTCTGTTGTCGCGCGTTTCTGCGGACACACTTCGGATCCTCCTTCGTCAGGACAAGATAGCGGACTACATGCGATGTCCGACCGATGACCTGCTGACCGACAGGAAGACCGGAGACATCGGTAAGATGCGTTTGCACCGTTAATCTGATGTTCAGGGAAACTAACGAGGCTCCGCTGCAACTTTCTGCAGCAGGAGACCTGAGCTGCAGCTGGAGTTTCATTTTGACGTTTACTAGGTAAAATGGTTGATTTTACACAATGGAATCTGTATGAATGATTAGCATGATGGGAAAGTGAAATCTCAACAAATCTCCCGTCCAGTTCATGTATTTTAACTCTTCTTTCAGTGGGTGCACAGCGACAGTTATTGTCTTTTCAAAGCTGCTGCCAAGTCTAATGTTGACATGTGAAGTTCAGCCACAAAGCCTGGATGGATTGAAGTCAGGACGCAGGTTTGGCTGCTCCACACCAACATTGGGAGCGAGCCTTTGTAACTTTGGCTTTGGGTCTTTGTCCTGATTGGAAATAAATCTTATTCCAAGTTGTAGTTCTCTTATGGACTGTGATTTTCTCTCTTTTTGTATTCCCTCTTTACCTCACAAGCCTATTCAAAGAATCTAAACCACCAGGATTTATTGGGGTGTGTAAACTACTTATGAAACAACGCATATAAATCCCACTTTGATTCCCTTTGGACAATAAAATCATCTAGTAAATAGAGCAAGACTGCTTCCACTATTTCTCTCTGCAATTTATAGTAATAATTGTTAAATTCTCACTTTAGTGTGAATAGTAATAATAAAGTGCTTACAGTGGTTCACAGCTGTAAAAGAAATCGGAGTCCATAAATACAATGATCATAACATTACTAATAGAAATGTGGAGTTCATATTTGATGGATGCTTCTGGTGGTCACCAACACGACCTCCTAATGGACTGTGATTATTAAAAGGTCACTCAGTTATTGTGGCGTCATTATTGTTGAACATGTGGTGCAAAGGCTCTTATTTATTAAAGCTGCACTTGGTCTCTGCCCAACACCACAGAACTACATCGCGCTAATGGTCCCATTTATTGTGAGGTGCCGTGCAACTTGGCTCTCGTACAACAAGAGTCAGATATCAAGAGACGATTATGGAGAACATTAATGGAGAATGACCGGAGGCTTCAAACAGTGTTTGATGGACATGAGGCAGGTCGGACAGGTCGTTACTTTCTTCCCAATCGGCCTCATTATTCATAAGTGTGAAAATATCTTTTCTTCTGTCTCCAGAGGTGAATATTAACTTATGTAATAGAAACGTAAATGAATCACAGGCTGTATTTCCCTGGTTGGTCTGTTTTTGCTGCAGAAACCATAAAAGTGACTTCGTACTGCCCTTGACCGACTTGCAACAGATTCAGTTCGAGACTTTCTCCTGTGATAAGAAAGTAAAGCACAAGATGTTTACAGCCTGTAATAGATGAGGTCTTGTGTCTTTCTCCCTTCAAGTTTTTGCACTTTGGACAACATGAAGACCAGAGAGGTGAAGATCATCAACAAGGCTCAGGAGGATGAGATGGTAAATATCTCTTCCCATTTGTTTTCTGCAGTGCTTGAACTGGTCCTGTCGACCCCATTGGTCGACAGGACCAGTGAAAGACCAGAACATTCTTTAAAAAGAAACAAGTAACAGCATTTTAAAACCACAAAAGAACACACGCAGCCAACGTAAGGACTTAAATACAGGTGCCCGGTCAGCACTTTGGCAGCACAGATC